>JAVXUO010002938.1:0-77377 GCA_033065855.1 Escallonia rubra
TGACAGGAAGCCAGATGGCCCTGTTTGACACAATTTTTTTTTTCAGTTTTGAAAATTGGAAAAAAAGTTGCGTTTGGTAACCATTTTTTCTTTCTTTATCAGTTTTAAAACTGAAGAAGAAGAAAAAAATTTAAAAATGAGTTTTTTTTTTAGACCACCACCCTCCCACCGCCGGCGACAGCCACCAGCCACCGTCACGCCCCACCACAAAAAAAAACTCAAAATAAAAAATGGGTTATCAAACACCCAAAATGAAAACTGGGTTATCAAACACCCACTTGTTTTTGTAAAAAAAAAAAAAATTAAACTGCTCTTTAATTTTTTTTTTTTACAAACTGAAAAAAAAAAAAAAATTTGTTGTCAAACAAAGCTTAGCCCGGCTTGAGCCAACATGATGCCTCTTTTTCGGAAAAAATGAACACTTTTTCCTTTATTTCCTTTTGCTGCAAAGAAAGCAACTCCTTTGAATCTCCCTTGGTGAATTCGCACTGCTTGTTTCAGTGCAAAATAGCGAGGAGCCGGGACTCGAATTCTCTGAAGATGAAGCAGCACTTATAATTAGGATGTACAATTTGATTGGAGAGAGGTTTGTTGTATTTTTTTTTTTTTGGCCTTTCTTTCTTTTCTTGTTAAGACTTTTGATTGTCATATTGATCATCAGATGGTCTCTAATCGCTGGAAGGATTCCCGGACGAAGCGCAGAGCAGATCAAAAAGTACTGGAATTGTCGACACACTTTCAAGTGAATGAAGATTCACAGGCATGCAGACTGGGAGGAGTAACATGTTGCCATTTGCCATTCAAAGGAAACAAAATAAAAACATGTTACTGTCGGGTTGTAGGGTTAATTTTTGGGGCTCAATATGTGTTCCACAATCCACCTTGCTTGTTTTGTGAATGTGCACAAGAAAATTTATTTGAAGGAAAAGTCCACAGTTCGTTCCTCGGGTTCTGCTTGTGCTGCAGTAGGCTGTCCCAAGCTGAACATAAGACTGCTTGGTTTTCTTTAGAAAAGGAACCAGAGAGCACAACATGGGGGCATCAGCATCTTTCTTTCATTCCAACGTAGCAAGCAACTAAATTAAGCAACAAAGTAAACCAGCATATATAACATGGGACACTAAATTTCATGTATATAATCGTACGCAATAATGCCAAAAAATTATTGGAAATTCATAGTCTTAGTTGGTGCAATACATCAATCACCACTCTTCTTCCGCCGTGACGAAAGAGGAGGAATGCTTTGCTCATTCCTGAAGAAATTACCAGGATCCACCCTGGTTTTCACTTTAACCAACCTTTTGAAATTGTTCTTGAAATACTTGGTGCCCCATATGCTTGCTTGTGCGTCACTTGTGTTGCCCTTTTCGTTCACTCCAATATCAAGATCTCTGTAATTGATATACGAAGCTCTTGGAGACTTGGAAGCATAGGGAGCCATGTAACGGTAGAGCCTTCTTATCCATTTTATATGCCTCTCGGCTGACACTTTGTCTTCTTCAGTCCAATACACCAAGTGCTGGATTTTGTACAAATTTCCAGCTCTGTGTGGAAAAGGAATTGCAGACTCAGAAATCTCTTCCATCTTTCCGCCATATGGATTCAGAACCAACTGAGCGGCCTTCGCCTCGTCTTCGTAAAAGAGTTTCCATATCCCTTTGATTCCTTCCTTCGATATAGGTTTCGTAATGAAATCCGATTTGGCTTTGAAATACGGCTTATCAGCTTGAGTCCTGTTCAACAAAACCTCAAGTGGTTCACCACTTGGGATACCGTCATGATAGAGTACAGATTCGATCCAACTCATTTCCTTACAGTCTTCTTCTGCTAACCCTAGTTGAGGGAAGCTTTCTTGCATCAATGAAAGAAGCCTGTCGCGTCTACCAAGAAACAAGGAGATGAAGAAAGCTTGTATTGTTACCTTACCATCTCGCGTTGTGTTTCTTCTTACATTGATCCTGATGAACAAATCTTCATGAAGTTTGCTGGCAACAGATTGCCATTGGTGAAAAAGATTGGTGGCATTTTGTTCTATGGTCTTTCTCACTGTGAATACGGTCACAGTTTCTGGAACTGGAACCAACTTTATTTTCCAATCGAGAATGACTCCAAAACTAGCACCTCCACCTCCTCTGATTGCCCAAAAAAGGTCTTCTCCCATGGATTTTCTGTCCAGAATTTCACCATCTACGTTAACCAAGCGGGCATCAATGACATTATCGGCAGCAAGGCCATACTTTCGTAGCATATAGCCGTACCCTCCCCCACTGACGTGTCCACCAACACCAACCGTGGGACAAACACCGGCTGGAAAGCCGAGAACTTTACTTTTCTCGGCAATCCTGTAATAAAGTTCACCAATAGTTGCACCGGTTTGAACCCATGCAGTACTAGTTTCAGTGTCCACAGAGATCGATCTCAAGTTGATCATGTCAAGTATGATAAATGGTACTTGAGAAACATAGGAAAGACCTTCGTAATCATGGCCACCGCTTCGAATCCTAATCTGCATGTCATGTTTCTTGGCACATTTTATGATGGTAGGGATTTGGGATTCATCCACTGGGGTAACAATTACAGCAGGCTTCGGGGTGTCGGATGAGATGAATCGGAGGTTTTCTATGGAGAACTGCAAGATAGGAAGGAAAGAAGAGTTGTTTGGGGTGTAAATGATTTGAGAGATGGAGGTGGAATTTTGAGACTCAATGGACAGGCACTGAAGGAAATCTTCATGATTTCGAGCTGAGGCTGCCCATGAAGATGAGAAGAGAAGAACAAACACAAATGAGAGCACTGAAGTTCTCTGAGTTTTCATGTCCCCTATGAACTCAAGAATCAATGTGTACATATTAACTATTTAGATCCATAACTTATAGTGAGTGCCTCAAGGAGATATCTTGTTTGAAGATTGACAGGATGTGAAACTTGGATTTGCGTTACAATGTAGCTTGAAAAACCTTATGAAGGTTAAGCAAATTCGAGCATGTACTCTGATTAGATTTCTACCCAAGAAAGGTGAAACAAAAAACAACCCTTAATTGGGCAAGTAGTAGTTGTAATTAAACTAGAGTATGAATGCGCCTGCAGGACATAAAAATTCATCCAAAGGGTCAACTAGTTAACCTCAAACTCATAACATATTGTCCATCCAAAAGAAACTGCCGTCATTGACTTCGGACACTTTAATGAGAGTGAAATAGTGCAATTAATATCACCTTTCAGCAGTTCATTTTCATGCATACCCTTGTCAAGGACTGGGATCTTCTGTATAACGTCTCTGTAATAAAAAAATATCGCTAAATATTTTTGTAGGTGATAAAACATTGTCATATTAGATTTTAACAATAGCGATAAAACACTTTGAATGATGATTTTTTATCCTACAGTTGTTATATCAGATATGTTATACAGTAAATTATCTTTATCTCCTTGTTGTTAATGGTTGGACTCTGGTAGTATTCTAACACGTAACATTATGGGAATTAACGGGCAAAGTGTACGAATTATTACTCACTTTGGAAAGTCAAACAAATTATGCGGGATTTCCAAAACAATACTGTCACGCTCACCGTATGTGTCAACATTAACATTAACACTCCGCAAAGATGATCGTGTTGGGACAAAAATACCCCTAATATAGAAAAGATTTCAGTAGAACTAAAGGGCAAACATGTCATTTTCCCTCCCTTCCACAATCCCCCTCACCCTCACGGCCGGCCAAATCCTATTTTCGTCTATCCACTCACGAAGCCCTACCACCACCACGCACGGTGGCCTCACAGATCTGGTCGCGGGCGCCGTATGCAACAACCACGGCAGACCCTCAGGAACCTCTGCTACCACCACTTGCAACACCTCCTTACAGACCTGGAAGTTTAATGGATGATCCTATGGTCATTAGACAGAGCTGGAAGTTTAATGGATGATCGTATGGTCATTAGAAGAGAAATCAGGGGCAGAGATGTTATTGCTTTATTCTGACACCTGGAGTTGGACGTGGTGGCTGCTAGGCTGTCTCCGGTGATCGGCAATGGTTGCTGGGGTGGCGATACGTACCAGATTTGTCCATAAAAATTACATGGTCAGGTTAGATTTTGATTGTGGATATCTATGTTGGTAGCTGACTGAGATTTCATAGGTGGGCAGTTCAGATTTTGTTGAACGTGGAGGTTGGGGATTCGATCGGAGGGAGCGACCTATAGTCGATGTTGACGGTAGGGCTGTAAAGTGGTGGTGTCTATTGGCCTGTTGTGATGGTTGTGGGTGGTGCAAACTGGAGTTGACGCTAATTCTGACCAAAAAAAATTGCTCTATACCCTAGCAGAACCACTCAATTATAAGGGCTTCTTTGATAGGTTATCTCAGAATTCCTCTTGTATTCACTATCTCAATTGACCATAACCCAGTAAAGGTTGTGTGGATTGGACAAATCTGTGCCCCGGATGCCACCATCATTACTAGCACCTTTAAAAATGTACTCAAATTCCAGGCCAAGTCTGGAACAAGCAAAGGAGATCTTCCCAGTCCAAGAAGAGCCAGTCCCCTCCTTCCTCTCTCATGCAAAAAGTGTAAGTTTATAGTAGATCAATTGGTTCAGCTTTGAAGTAGATTTATCATTCTCCATCAACAAATGTACAAGAACAAGGACTTTAATACAGATATATAAAAGAGCAAGATGCGCAAAGTCCCGTATTCATATGGAAAATACAAGAATTTTCCCTTTTAGAACACACAGTTTTTCCAATCCCCTCCCACCCCCACCCCCATCCCTTGCTTCTGATATCATACATTGCTTTGTTTATAGTTCTTGGTGTCAAGTACTTGCTTACCGCACATTGCACACGCTCCTGGAAAATAGAGCAAAAGCAAATTAGGTCACGTTGTAAAGCAACAGATAAACAGACACGGGCAACACGAAAACAGTCAACACTTGCCTTTAGTGTAAGCACAAGTATGACAGTACTGGGCATTCTGGTGAACTTGCTGCTTGCATATGATGCACTTGGTTGTTCCATACGGTGTCCATCTGGAAATAGGTCAATCTCTGGATTTAAGTAAATTGAACGATAAAATACATAAAGTCCGAAATAAAATCTTTGTATAGGGTAGCTATGTTGGGCCATGCAGAACAGAGATTCTACATTTTTGTGAGTGCAATATGGATTCTTGACCATCAACAACATTAAAGCAATAAAGATCAGCGACACTCGGGGTGGTTGGCACCTAAGGGGATCATTTCGGGCTGGTTTACGGTTTGCTTTTAGGGTGAGCAGCTCTGTTCTAGGTTAGAATGTGGAGTGGGGAAAGAGACCTTTAGGTGGGATTCCAAACTCTATTTAGTCTAGCTAGGGGTACCTCCTTTTTGCTATGGCTTTGCTGAGATGATAACTGGTTATGGCATTGTGTGGAATCCAGTGTTTAGATGGAATTTATACTTCATAACTCTCGTAAACTTGGTTCAGAGGAGGATAAAGTGCTTCCAAAGGGTATCCCAAAAGCATATCCCAAAGACTGTTGGAAGAGTAAGTTTCGAGTGGCAAGTGGTTTGGTAGTTTAAGGCCCCAAAGGAAGACGTCTTATAGTTGCCATGCAGCTTGGTCAGCTATTGTGAGGGGGGAAGGTTTTGTAGGATGGTGTCTCATGTGCAAGGCAAATGAGGAGAGTGTTGATCACTTTCATCTCCAATGTCCGCTGGTAACATAATTATGGGACTTTAAAGTTTTGATGGCTCATACTGCGGTGAAAATTCAAGTTAGTTAGTTGCTTGGACATGACTATGTCTTTCACTCTTATTCGGTTTGGTGCATCTGCTGGACGTGCAACGGTGGGCTCTTTCAAAATGAAAAATTGCCCATTGCTCCTATGTAAATTGCTTTTGGAGTCTAGGCCGTTCCCTATGGAGTTTTACTGTGGACGTTTTGGAGGTACCCAATATTTTTTTTGATAAATACAAGTTTGTCAGAAAGAATGACCCCCGAGGCGCAGACAACCCAATCACAAAAAGAAGACCAAAGCACCATAAAGGTGCCCTAGCCGCACCAAAAAACCCAAACAAATCAGTCAACACCACATCAAATCCACCTCAAACAGCTGATCCTATTAATCATACTTGTGATCATTTTGGCGAACAACAAAGCACTAGGATAGAGGTGGGGAAGAGAGAAAAAATAGAGCTCAAATCCTTCAAGCTCAGAAGCATAAAAAACCTAACTTATAGTCGTCAACTCCGAATGTGTAGGGGATGTTCGGAAAGGGTCAGTGCATGTTGGTGTCGGGTCCAACACAGCACCTTTCTAGAGCCGAGTGAAAGAAACGGCTTATAAATTTGCAGATAGTTAAAAATGACAGATTCAAATGTAGTACAATCACTTGAAACCATTATAAAAGGGGCAAAACCCATATTTGGTAGCATAACCGGGGGCACGGCATACAATGGACTGAAACCATTGGATGTTTCGGCCTTTAGGCTCTCGAAGAAATAAGAAAATACGACATAAACATGAATCGAAGTGTCAAATGGCCGTGAACCCTCCCTCTTCCTCCCTCTCCCCCGCCCCTCCTTCCCTCCGTCTCCCTCTCCCTCAATCCCTCTCACTCTATCCCTCTTCCTCTCCCTCTTCCTCACAGTTGACTGACGACTACACGATATACACTTCAATTTAACAGATCTAGGTCACCTAAACCATACACCAGATGCACTCGATCGACTTCAGAAACTGCGTGCATTACATGAGCCTAGGAGAGTCAAACCCAAATGAAAAAATTCTTCTCTCTTTGAAACTGTTGACCTTTGATTTACATATCTTGCCATTCGAATGATTACATATATTAGAGGTCTACATCTTCTAGTTAGTTCTGAGCCTACCAATTTAAAACCCTCTTCTTACCAAAGCTTCTCTCCATAGTCCATACTCTTGTACCATTATTCATGGCTTTCTCATCAACCGATACAACCTCATCTAGTAAAACAGTCTGAAATCAATAAAAAACTTAAGGTTTAAAGAGCGAACTGCCTAAAGTATATATTCCCACCGTTTTATCAGATTTTCTCCATTGACTATTTGTGAATTCCTAGGATAGATTTAGAACATGAAAACACTTACTTTTTTCCTAATGCAAAATCTACTCCCTCCCATTCATTGAATTTTGACAGTTTAAAATTACTGTGATAGATTCTGTACATATAAACACCTATTCCCTCTATTTCATTTGATTTTCCTCTTTGACAGTGTGCAAAATCATAGGACTGATTTTGGTACATGTACACCTTGAATTAAACCCAAATAGCAACCAAAAAAAAGAAGAACTTTCCAATAGTAACTTCTTAACCATATCAATATATTCTCCCTCCGATTTTCTCCTTTTGACTTTTTCTGACTTCCTACAATAATTTAGTACATATGTACACGTTGCCTTTACTCTTATGTGGTTACCATAGCTTACCTGCCAAACGACACTTGTCTCATTTAATTGCTATTTGAGTTCACTACAATGTTTACATGTATCGGAATGTACCTCGGGTTTCACTTAAAGGAAAAATCCATCTAAATGGAGAGAGTATTAATGAATAATTTAGGTTAGATAAATAACAAAATAATTGAAAATTTACTCGAGTTCGAGGCTCAAAGTTACCAACAAGCATAACCGTTTAGTACGACGAATCACCTTTGCTTAAAATCTGTAATTCTTAACTAAATCCAATGTTACATAAGAGAACGAATCACCTTTGCTTGCAATGCGTAATTCTTAACTAAATCCAATGTTACATAAGAGAAATAAGATATATACAGGTAGAGAAATAGGCATAAAAGAAAAAAGAAAAAGAAACCTGCTTTTCTTGGAGAGGAGTTTGTTCTCGTTAATTTTGCGGCCGCCGCCTTCGGTGGTGTTGCTGGCGCCGTCTTTCCACTTGTCCGGCACTATCACCTTCGACAGCTTCTTCTCACCTGCATTCCAATTCGATTCAATTCAGTTCAATTCCTTCAAATTGAAACCCTAGGTATTCAATTCATACGTATCGCAGATACCTCTATTTAGTCAACTGTAAAAATTATGTGCAAGAACGAGATTAAGAAAGAGCAACTTACACTTTTCGCACACCATTGTTACGCAGAATTTCCGGATTCGCAGAGCGGATGTATCAGAGAGAAAGCGAGAGCCCTAATTTTGTGTTTGTAGATCAAATCCAAAACTAAACGGGTTTGAGTCGGGTAAGGCGGGTAAATTAGGTCCGTGGACAATGACATTCTTTAATGTCAAAAGACTAATTTTTTTTAGTGACGAATGAGAATGACAACGTGACATGGACATAAAATTTGAAATACTAGCCCTCAGATTAACTTGCAGACATGAATGCTACGCAAGTCTATTTTTTTGTATGGTTTATGCAACCATCGAAGATGGTGTGCCTCCGGTTAGTTGGGGATGCTGCAAAAGTTGCTTATAGTAGTTTTTTCCGTATCCATTTTTTCAGTTTTTTCTGTACGTTTATCATTTTTATTTTCATTTTCACCAACTTTTTTGAATCCATTCTTGTATGTTTACCATTTTTTACACTATTTGTACATATTTTTTTTTCATTTTAACCCTACTTTTAACCTAACAAATTATTTATATACCTTTCATTTACCTTCCCAACAGCCCTTCGTACCCACCCCAGAACAAAGTTACGTTGGTTTCCCTCCCCTTTCCCCTTCATTTTTTCCCTGGGCCCACATTGATGTGACATCCCCTTCCTCTTCACGAATTCATGTAACTCCCTCTTTTCTTTCCTGTAATTCCATCTTCTATTTCCCTATTCGTGTAATTCCCCTTCCCCTTCCTTCCCCTTCCCTGTTCGTGGAAAATGGAGGTGTTCGTGGAAAATGGAGTAGATCCGCTTCCCTGTTCGTGGAAAATGGAGGAGATCCCTTCCCTGTTCGTGGAGGAAAATGGAGATAAACGAGAGATAGAAGAGAGAGTTAGGGCTCTATGACGTTGCAACTAGCTGTCAGAGAACATGGCCAAAAATTATGAACAGTGAATGGCGGCTTTGATATTTTCTGACACAGAGAGCAGAGAGTTTTCGTTTATTTTTTATTTGAAACGAATACGAAAAAAGATAAAAGTACCTAAAACATGGTATCTTTTTCACCATCATTACAAAAAATGAAAACAAAATTCTGTAAACGTACGGCCCTTAAGTAGTGTTAGGTTATATTTCTACTGTACAAAAAAAAGATCTTGAACTATTAGCATGTGATGAATGTTGTACAAGCATGTAAAGTTCTTCTCTTCTTCAAATAAGTTATATTTGTAGTTGCACACAGTAGACTAATGATTCGTCACACTTTCTCAATGTTCTAGTTCCAATTTTCTTGATGAGATATTTTTTGCACCATTTCCAAGGTTAGGCTACAAGTATACACAATGTACTACGAATACTGTTATAAGTTTTGAATATGTAAACCAAAATTTAACTTTCAAAACATGTATCGAGTATTTTAAAACACTTGATCAGAGTCTATTTAAACACTGATTGTACTTGTAACATTGCATCTCATCGTAAGAAGTTCATTGACAGCTAATAATGACCTTTGGTCATAGAATAAAGTGTGTAGAAGTACATTATGATGTCAAAATGAGTCCTCATTTCGTTTTAGTCATCCTTATAATCTTTTTAATTCGTTACCACAATTATGAAATTGAGGAGTATAAAAGAGATCGCCTTGCAATTTCCGTATCACCAAAAAAAAAAAAAAATCGCAAAAAAACAAAGGTTGAACAAATTGAATGAATCGACTAATTATCATGTTATCCAATACAAGATGGTATGAAAAAAATAGTACAATAGATTTTAATTGGTAATAATACACCTGAATTGAAAACAAAAAATTTATTAGCCATTGTTCATCAATCCTATGGCACAAAAAAAAAAAAAAAAGGAAGAACAACGAGGGCCAAAAAATTGAATAATTTTATAAATGAATTAATAAACACGTTTTCCAATACAAGATGGTATGAAAAAGTAATACGATGTATTCCATTTAGTAATACAACACGATGAATTGAAACAAAAATTAATAAATTATTGCCATTTGTTCATCACTCCCATGGACTCAATGAACACTCTTCAGGCAATTTTGGGTATCTTTCAGTGTCTTTGCAGTAGTCATAGATAACAAGGTTTCTCTGAATCCAAGCAAAATCCATCTTCTGGTCATCCGAGAGGTGCCAAGCTTCATATTGATCCCACCAGTTCTTGGTGGTGGTGGATACACAAGCAGGATAAGGGTCCTCCCATTGGCAACCTTCAACATTAAATTCCTTGTAAGACGATACAAACGGTGCATTCTTCCAGTTCGTCTTCTCGAGGCCGCCTCGGGTCGCCCAGTCATCGGCATTCCAAATGCTCGAAAACAAGTACATTGGTTTCTCATTGGGGAAAAAGTTGTTCGCGTAGTCTGCGTTCTTGTACACCCTCACAGGCACTTTATCGACAAAAAAGCTGGTTGCAAGAAAACAAATATATCAGCAAGACCTCTGGTTAAAGTGGGCAAGTTATAGTAGATCCAACAACAAAGCTGCACATGTGAACCGAGTTGTCCGTGAGCTCAACTATAGATTTGACTCATTTTAAGTAAGTTGGCTTGTTTGTGAACAAAGTCAATCAAGTTTGAGCGTCAACATAAGTTTGTAAACACGCTGAGTCAAGTTCGAACAATACTCTCATTAATTTAAGTTTGACCGGTAGCTCGATTCATTAAAAATTGAATTATTGGTATTTTTTTGCTAAGGTAATTAATTTCTTCAATTATTGGACTCCCAATTTCCCCTGTCATTAGTGGATCTGATGAGCTGGATGTGTGGTGGACATAGTGAAGTTTAATAATAATGCCATTCATGTCAATGAACATGTAGCCCAAATATGAGAGCATAAGAACAAAGCCATGTTCACTGGTCCTTGCAAGCGATATGCTATCAACTTGCTTAGCGTGGTTTGTACTGAGCTGACTTGCGCCAACCAATTTCTCGTACGCAGGTCTCATTCACGGCATAACGTGCCGTGACGGGTACATTTTACTATTTGTAGTATTGTGAACGTCGCTTGTTTCAAAGTATTGTTTCGTGCAAAGTATGATAAAATTGTTGAACTCATTTTCTAACCGCTTAAAATTTTAGAGTAAGTGACTCAGAGTTCTGTTTTGACAAAGTCACGTAGATTTAAGCCTCCTTTTGTCATAGTGCACTTTGCACTGTTTATTTGTATATCTGGCGGTGATGCATCTTGATTTGTCTCGTTATGTGCAACCGGAGACTCGTACGTGAGGGAGAGTGTTAACATGTGATGATATTATTTGACTAATTCTCTAACGGCTTAAGCTTTTAAAGTAACTAGTAACTTAGAGTTTCTGATGGAAATTAGCAAAAAGAACTTACACAATCTGATGGGTGTTCCAGAGGATAGAATAGGTGTGGAAGTCCTCGGTGGGGTCAAACCAGAGCATATGCCTCATCTCACGGCCACCAGTCCCATTCTTGTACACATTGGTCTGTATCAGATAGGGCTGCCCTGATCTGTTCCCCAAGAACTCGAAATCTAGCTCATCCCTCTCTGGCCCTGCTCCATTTTCTGTACACATCTGGAACAAGGTTCAGTTTTAGACTCTCAAAACATCAAGGGGCACCAAATTATATAGTCCTTCAACCTTAGGTTTTCTCTAATTGCATCCTCAAACTTAATATTCACATCGTATATACAGCAAGAATGTCACTTGCCATTACTTTTATAATGTTAAGTGTCACTGCTAGCCCTGCGCTTTTCAGTTTCGTTTTCTTAAAGACAACTACTTTAGGACTAATCATAGTCGTAAGAACTAACGTGATCAATATGCGTTAGTTGATTAACAAAGTTTAGATGTTAAATCGCCAGAAAAGAGAGAATGGACGGCCAGAAGAGCGTTGGCCAGACGAGCGTTTAGACTTACCAATTACATGCATTATGCACTGCGAAAGTATACAATACAAGGCTACTAACCAAAGAATTAGTATGACTTACATAGTAAGCTGTCACAACTCCGGCAGAGTCACCTCCGACCAACTTGAGCTTCATGCTAAACCACCCAAATCTGTACCTCTGTTTCGTTTGAAAACCACAGCCTGATTCAAAAGCTTCTGTTAGATTCACATTATGCAAGTGTACAGATTGTTTTCAAAGTTGATCAAAGCTCTTGAAGCATGGATTCTTATGGGTTTTTTTACCTGTATCATTGTCTAGGGAGAGATACCAGATCTGCCCATCTTCAGAAGTCTTGAAATGGTCTTCAGACCACATTATACTGAAATTATCATCAAATGAACTCTTGGACCCGGCTGCCTGGGATGAAGAGCAAGAAGCTGCAGCAACGAGAGTTGCAGTGAAGAGAAGAATTTCCATTGAAGAAGCCCTTCTCTCCATCTTTTGGGGTGGTGGGAATGGAAGCTTGAGAGGGGCGTGAGGCAATTCTCAGCTGGATCTCTCTGAGGCCTCGAAGATGAACCATAAATGCTAGCGGTATATATATATTTTTTCCAAAGGCTCTACTGGTCATCCAAGGGTAGAAGTGTCAAAACGAAGCTATGGTCTTTTCAAATGATTTTTATACGTTTTTGCAACTTTAATTTTTTATACTAAAGTAGGAGACAGCCTTTGAAATATATAATGCAGAACCCCCTCTTTAACATCTGTAAGATTTTAAAAGCAATTTGGGGGAGAGCAGCGCACGACAATTTATTAGAGAAACCAAGCAATCAGAAAGAACACCAAAGATTTCCAAAAAAAAAAAAAAGAAATGAAAATCATAGAAATATTTGTCAAAACTTTCCTGTAAAAGTTTTCGCTTGGATTGTTCCACATTTTCCATACGCCCTATTATTAATTACCCTTCTGATTTTTCTAAATTTTCGAACTAATTTTTTTTTATATATTTAAACATTGAAATAGAACTCAAATACTAATTAAGACCACATAGATACTATTTGACAATTAAAACAACCGGTAAACGCAGCGTTTACATGTTTAAATTATTTTCTTAAACTAAAAAAAAGAAGAAGGAGGAAATTATGAAAAGAATGGAGTGTAAAAATGTTTTTGAGAAGCACTTTAGGGTGTTTAAAAGCACAACATAAAAAATACTTGGGCACCGACATAAAATGAGGTGAGGAGGAAAGAGAGAGAGAGAGAGGGGTCAGAAGAAGAGGAGAAAATCCAGGCTGCCAATGAATTGATTTTTAGAGTATAATATATAATATATAATAATAATAATAATAATAATGGAAAGTTCTTGGATTTGACAACTAGATCTTGGGGGGTCGAGAAAGGGCAGAATTCTTGGCTTTGCTGTCTACTTTGGAGTTAAATGGTGACTAAAAGGAAGTTGATTAGCATGAACCAAGGATGAACAGTGCCTTAAGGGTGTTGATTATTGGTCCATTCTTGACTCTTCCATCTGTTTTCTTTAATGAAAGCATGTTTGCCCAAACACTTCGGCTACAAAAGGGTGAAATTCTGCTGGGGAAAAGTGCTTCTTGATAGTATACATGACCAACATGCCATCCACTTTGTCTACGGGTCGTCGGTGCTTGACATTCCGGCGACCGTGACTGGGAGTCCCAATCAAAGTGGCTGGTGGAGTCTGTGCTCCTTGTCGGGTTTGCTTGCGGAGAGAATGACAATGGGAGTCTTCCACGTAGAGTCCACCCAGATGAAGATAATTGACTTTTTTTACTAAAGTTACAATTTTGCCCTTTAATTTGGTCAAAAAAATGGCACATGACAGGCACGTGACCATTTTAACGGCTATTTTGAACGGACGTTGGGTTTTGGGGTCGTTTGCAATGATTTTGTCAACCTCAGGGGATAGTATTGCAAAATTATAAATACGGGGAGTAAAGTGCAAAAACGTGTAAACCACATGAGACAATTTTGTAATTAACCCTTAATAATATTATAAATAGATACAAAACTCAGTAGTTTTATTATTTCTTCCTATTGTGTGAAAATTTTAGGCTCAAGTCATGTAGTAACGTGCATACACACATCATTGACGTGGGAAAGGCAATGGTAGGAATGCTTTTCAGATTTGTTGGTACAAAAGGTTGGAATATCTTAATATGCATCTTTAATTACGATTAAATACACTTTAGTATCTCAAGAGTATACGAAAATTTCACCAGAGGACCTTTTTTTTTTCAATTTTTATATGTTGTGGTTTGGAGTTTTAAATTTATCATTAGTAAGTATTTATGTCCAAATTTCCGTTTGCTAGTCGAGTGGAGTCAACTGACGCGCGTAGGATTTGAAGCCGACTTATTGGCCTGAGCTGGCTAGGGCCCGTCTATAGCCCTGGTTTGTCGAACAGCACTTGATCCCTCGGGATGCGATGCGAAATTGCTTAGCCCCTCGCTTAAAGACAAATTGTCAGGGACATAAGTGTCAACCCATGTTTAGTTTTTTTCTCCTCTTTTTTTATCTTTTCTTATTCATTTCTTCGGCAACCCACCTTAACCCCGCCGTTGCCACGCCTCTAAGCCCCACATAACCACCACCACCCACCACCAGTATGAGAAGACGCTGCCGCCAAGACCAACACCTCGCCCATCTCTAGCATCCACCCACTCTCTTTTTCGGCCACCACTGTGCCGCATTCTCTCCCAACATTAACGCCACCACTCCGCCGCGACCCTCTCACCTCAAGTTCAGTGCCTGTGTATGCGCGCGCGCGGTGTTGTTGGGGGGGTGTTAAACAGGGGGGTATGCGTGAGTTGTTGTGTGACTGTGTGCTGGTGGGTAGGGTAAGATGGGTTGGGTTGGGTTGGGTGTGGAGCGAACGGGTGGGTCAGTATGCTAGTGTGTGCTGTGGTGGGTGATGTGGGATGGGGTGAGGGTATGGGGCAAATGGGTGTGTGTACGAGAGTGGGTAGTAAACAATTAGGCGGGGTGGGGTAAATGTGTGGGGGTATGTGTATATGTGCATGTCTGTGGAGGGGTGGGTGACGGGCAAGAGGGGAACGGGTTGGTGTGTGACTCTGTGTATGTCGCGGTGGCTAAGGAAGGGGGCAGTGCATGTGGTGGGTTAGTGACGAGTTTTGGGTTGAGTTTGGCAAGTTAGGGTGCGTGTGTGTCACGGTAGCTGGGGAAGGGGGTGGTGCATGTAGCAGTTTTGGTTTGGTGGGTGACAGACGGCAGTATGTGGCGGTGTTAGGTTGGTGCCCGAGAAAGTGGCTGATGGCCGGTGGCCAGGGAAGGGGCAATGGCCGATAACGGAAGGGGGCATTTTTTTTTTTTTTGGGTCACAATTACATGTAAATTGATGCTTTTGCCCTTAACGGTTTAGGAGCAAAGTTGGGGATTTTGACAGAAATAGTTATTGATGACAAAATTGAAACTCCAAACGCTGACATGAAAAAAATAAAAAAACATAGGTCCTCAAGAGAGATTTTCGTGTACTCTTGGGGTACTTAAGTTTAATTCAACCCCGCATGTACATCTAAACCTCGGATTATTACATTTGGAAACCCACGTTCAACTCATTTCAAGTCAGGAGTTACAACCTCTGCTTTGTCATTTGGGTAAAGCATTGTTACCGGCTAGATCGTGGGGTTACTACTCTTACATAGTCTTCTTCATTCTCATCATTATCAATTTTTGCACACAAACAAAAAAAGTTTATGCTGAGAAACTTGCCATCTATTTCCCTTCGTAGTCTTCACCCTTGTGATAGCATCACTGAAAATTTGATCATAGTCATGTGCGGAAGTTCATGGATAATAGCTGTGACGATGCGCATCCGAAAAAAAGACTGTTTTTTCGAGTGAGCATCTTATTAGGGTTGATTAAATATAACTAGCGAGAAAACAAGAAACCCTAGATTGACTCTGAATATTCGATAAAGCCGTTTAATCTATAGTACCTGAGATTCTGTATAGAAGAGTAATTTATATGATGAGAATATATTAGGCACTTTATTATACCCTAAAATGGAATTTACGTGCTTTTAAATAGTCTTTAATTAATTTTATCTAAGCACAAATAAAGTAAGAACAAATCCTAAGTTAAATCTAGTTTTAATTTGAACTCAATATATTGTAGTTCCGACCCTAGGAGCGACCTAAATCTTGGTTCGTGGTTTTGAAAATTTGATTCCAATCAACTCTTTTAACTAAATAGTAGAAAATTGTTTATATTCTTTTTACATACCAAAATTTAATTGCGGGGAGGGGTTTCTATTCTAAACTAATTTACAAAAATAAAAGACCATGGTAGAACGATATACCTTTAACTAGGATTGGTTGCATGATCTAAAGGTCGATTTGGTGTTGAAAACTAAAAAAGTGGTCTTTGCTGATTACAAAATCATCGTTTTTGGCCCTGAAGATGATCTTTCATTGATTTGGCTTCTTCTACAAAGTTGTGACTCTTACAAAAATACATGATTTAGGCTTTTAATTCACCTACATTGGATATCATATGAGCGATTTAGAGCTGTTTGAAGTTAAGGCTTGTTGATGAATGGTGGAAAATCGAGATTTTTATTCTAATGACTCTTCTCTAAAGCATCTTTCTTCTCATAGAAACATACAAGCCTCTGGGTTTCTTTTCTCTTTGACTTTTCCTATCCTATTTAGGGCTACCTAAGGTTGTTTATATAAAGGTCTAGAGAGTTGAAGAGTCACGCAATCCTTATTGCCACAAAGAGATAAGATGAAAAAGACCAAATAAAGAAATAAAAAATAAATAATACCCTTACCGGTTGGTACATTTAAGCTATTAAGGAGAATCGTCTCGTTCAAAGAAAAACCGAACTATACTATTTTCCTCCTTAATTTACTTTTAAGCCTTTTTGAGAAGAAAAAAGACTACATTTTAATTAAAATACAAGTGAGAAATTCAAATTGAAATATATTCAACCACCAAACTATGTGTCATATTCAGACTCTAACTTGGGTTGAGTCCAAATTGGCCGGATATGACCAACTGGACCTGCGCAGCTGGACTAGACTAAAATAGTTAAATAAAGCCTAAAATACTAAAAAAATTAAAATAAAGTTTACAAAAAAGGGTGTCTATAGTAGCTATTGCTATTTCATATAGTAACGCTTTCATGAATAATGGATCATATATGATCTCCTCTATGACTAGATGCTGTGAAATGAAATGGTTTAAAAAAAATAATATTACTTTTGGAAAGTAATTGAAGGCAAAAAAAAAAATAAAAAAAATCTAATGGTGGTAAATTGTTGTACATTGTCGGCAAGAGGTGAATGTAGCCCCAGTATAAAATATATTGATATAACCCGTCAACAATACCAATCGAGGAACAAACAGTGCATGGTCCCGACTCTTTCGGATTGTAGGGTGAAGAAGGCTGATGCGATAGGAGATCGAAGGATTATGAGAGGCAGGAGGTTATATATTTAACGGTTTTAGATGGTCGGAATCATTAGTCTCGGACCACCAGATATTTTTTCAATATCGTGACAATCTTTTGCTAGTTGTAGTCGTAAGTTGAACTAGGATTTGCGCGAAGCTAATACGATGTATTAACGGTCCAAAATGAAGAAAAAGAAATTGTTGACCCCAACCTACAAGTGGCATCTGATGGTGATTGATGTCTGCTTCATCATAAATTTCGTCAACTGGTTAGTGGTGAAATTGATAATCTCTTCCATATATGATCTCATTCTTGACTCTTCTGAAATAGTTTGCATCATAAACTTCTTTGATACCTTGCAAAAACCAAGGTTTTATCTTCAGTCAAATCTTCTATATGTAACTTGTTGGACTAATATATGCGAGGTCAGTCCTGTTTAGATGGTTTCATTTCTACTATATATTGTGCACAACTTGTTGGATTATGTCCCTCTTCTTAACTGCTCATCAGCTCTCTCGATCTCTCTCTCCCTCGATCTCCCCCCAGTCCCCCACTGTCAAGCAAGAGGCTGGTCAAGGAAGGTGCAAGTTATTAATGGCGATATCACCATCAGTAGTGTTCGTGACAGCCCTCTTCTTTGTTTGTGAAGGTCGAGCTCAAACAACTAATGCTACAACCGATCTTTATGAAGGTGCTGTCTACTTCCTCCTTTTCTTCACAAACAAGCATGCAATTAATAACAGTATACAACTGTTCACATAGTCAGAAAAACAAAACATAACCTATCGGAGTTGGGAAACTGGTTATTTGTGGAGTTCCTGGAATATATATATATATATTCTTGGAACATCCACAGTTGATGGTAGTATGAATTTTTGAGGTGAGTATGTTTACATCAACGTTCCAGTGGATATTGGTCGCGAAAAATTGACTTGTTCTTCCACGAAGATACTAGGAAAAACTTCTAAAGGGATTACGAAGTAGAACTCGCCTAGCAAGCTTAACTTGTGGCGGAAAGAGATAGAGGGAAGTTTCGAGTGTTAGGACGGGCGTGTGACGGGCTAAGTTGGAGTTTAACAAGTTTGATATAGTATGATTTAAAGTTTCTCCGTACTATATGGGTGCCACACCCACAATTAAGATTTGTCATTGTTGAGAATTAGCTTAATGCAACCGTCTTTGTATTAGAGAGTCGCGACTCTTTATTTCAAAAATCAGATCGGGAAATTAGAATCTATTTTACTCTGAAAAATAATTTAGTAAGCTCAAAAAGGTGTGATCGAGGTTCATTAGAAGTTATACTCTATAGATACATTGGTTTAGTGATATCCTGGTAACGGTTGGGAGAAAAAATAAATTATAATCGTGATACATATGACGTGGCACAACCAATTAACGAGATGAGAAAATAATCGAACCTTGACTCCTATGAGAATATCTCATTTCCATTAGAGATCACCCCACTCATTACCGTTAACCTCAAAACTTTGTGAGCAGTAGTGGTGGTTTGCCAATAACCCAGTGCCAAACTCAATGTGAGTTGGGACAAATATTAGCATAAACAGTGTCACACTTAATGTGTAGCCAACTCATGGCCTGCAATTTATTCTTGGCTTACTAAACCAAACCAAAAATCCAATTACAGTGAGAGCTTTGAATTCCATCTTTCAACATTGGAACATTTCGGCATCAAGTGAGTGGAACATAAGCGGAGAGCCCTGCAGTGGAGCTGCCATCGACTCGACGACCGTTGATGATGCCGATTTTAACCCGGCTATCAAATGCGACTGCTCTTACAACAATGCCTCCACTTGCCACATTACTGCCCTGTAAGTGTCAACTCATTCATGGCTTCAATGCACCCCATCTGTTTGATGTATTGTCCAAGACACAAAGTGCAATGTTGACAAGATATGCATAATGTCTTCACGCGAGGCCACTTCGTCTGTCTTGCTCGGTTACGTGCTCTTATTGTTCGTCTTTTTCGGTATATGCCTATGGGTAGCATATGCTTATTTTGACGCTAAATTCTGCAGTTTATTTTGTTGCTGTAGTCTAAGGAGAATTGAAAGAGACTAATAGTGTGTGAAAATTGACTTCCCCTGACAGAAAACGGGACATTTTTAATTGGTTTGCTTGTGGTCGTGTAAACGCGATGCAACTACTTAAAACTTGATAATGGTAGCAAGTTGATAGACTTTTTCAAGGTTGACTCGTGAAAGAAACGGATATGTCACTAGGCAATTGTCGAGCTGGACTAGCACACTCGCACTGTTGAGCTCAAAGTTACTCGTGATTAGTTCAATAGTCACCAAACGAGCCAAAATCATGCTTCATTTGGAGCACGACAATATATAGTGCCAAGATTGAGCAAGCCCATAATGGCCTTGACTTGACTCGTTTATAGCCTCATAATGCCCTCATGGGAGGCACGTTCTGTTAATTTTTGAACCAGTTGATAGTCAGAACATGTTATGTTCTAGGACTGAATGGCTCTATTTTCCTGTCTATACGTGCAGCTTTCCTCTCAGGGTTTCAACTTCATAATCAGATCTGAAACTTCTAGAACAATTCCTAACTGTTTGCGCTGGGGGCAAATTCACAATCAATTTGTGTACCTGTGACACAATTGATTAACGGTGTGAGATCTTTTTTGCCCTTTGGGCCTGCGGACTTTACTAAAAACGGAAACTTTACTAAAAATAAAATACTTAACAAACTTAAGAAAGATGTGCCCACAAAGACAAAGTAAACTTCTACAAAACACAGGAAATGTTGGTGTCACGCCCTAAGAAGCGACAACACATACGCTAACCTTCTTCCGAAGGTAGTCAGAGTGCGCTAGTTTGCATTTGAAATGAAAAAAAAACCACCCATGAAGTCCTTAAAGACACATATTAAATTCCTTCATCATTACAAATCCAAACTTATAGGCACATATACACACCAAACTTCCCACTAACTCATAAACAAATGGTACATAACTACATAGCACACCTCACTCCTATTTACAGGTGGACAAGGACTTACTATCCCTGATTCTCGGGCAGAGGGATACTCAAAGTTTTCCTCGCCAACGCCCTCGCCTATCTCTTCTTAATTTTCTCCAGTATCTAAAAGTAGAGATGAAAAAGGGGTTAGCAACAGTTAAGTAGAGCAAACATATGACCAACATAAACACTATCTTAATCGTAACGAGCGTGCATAAACCAAACAAAGCATGATTATCTTCAACTTATGCATGGCATATGATAAAATGCAGCGAACGAGCAATTATTAACTCAAGCATAATACATATCATAACGACTCTAAGGAGCCCAAACCATAAGCTGAATGCTCAATCACTTACCATCCTTTCTTGATAAGACCCTAAATTGATCCTCAAAAGCTGAGCCGATCAAATTCAGTTTATGAGTGATAAATTTAAACTTTACACAAGACTTCGCATATATTGACAGCATACGCGGCGCAACGTAACGCCCCTGGGAGGTAAACCTGCTGAGCAAGTTCAACATATATCCCGTTTCCATATAACCCGATTTTCTGGCCTTCGACCCCCGGCCACTACTTCCGAAGACACATGATTTGTAGCATGATATAATGCATAGAGAATGTTAAACACATCAAGTATCATATTCAACATTTATATGCATATCTTAGCTCAAAACAGTTTCAGTGAAAGCAGACCAGTTCCAAATCTAAGCAATTTAGGGTAACATACACTTCGAATTTGAGAGTGATATAAAATACAATGTTAAAGCACACATCTTAAGCTTTCCAGAAAGTTAGAGAACACTCAAATTCGACAAGTATTGAATGAGATATGCTTGTTTAAATATCAACACAGAATCTGCCCAGTTTAATCAGTTTCGACCAGTTTCATATTTATGCAATTTAGGACAGTGTAAACTTCGAATAGAGAGTGATCAAAGAAATAATGTTAAAGCTAACATCTTCAGGAGCTTTCCAGAAAGCTATAGAACACTCAAATCCAATAAGTATTGAATGAGATATGCATGTTTAAAGATCAACCTAGAATCTGCTCAGATTTCTCTAATCCAATTCTAATACTCCATAAGCACATAACACACCATATATACACACCAACCATGATTAAAACCATGCTCAAGGCTGCTCATATGTAAAACCCTACCGTTGACAAGATTAGGGTGTTGAACTCATCAAGATTTTCCTCTTTTGTCAAGAAGAGAACATCCAAACATCAATGTTTACTAACCTGAAATTATCACAGCAAATTCTCTTTTTTCCTTCCTTCTTCAAGCTCTCAAACCTCCTCTCTAATTTTTCTACAAGTAGGCACATCCCCCTCCTTTCCTTCTTGTTTCTACTTCAAAAGGTAGAAGACACGAGTTACCCAAGTTTAGAGAAATCTACTGAGATTTCTCCCTAGAGAAACAAGTGTTTCAAGGGGATTAGACCCCTTCCAAGTCTTACCAATAAGAACAAGACAACTAAAATCAATTTCTAGACTTAATAAGCTTCATTAGTACTAGTTGACCTAGATTTGTAACTAAGTAATCACAATTAGCTTAATCAAGATTAGGGCAAACTAATCAAGCTCAGTCACTAACTAATCACGGTTAACCTTGACTAATCTAGATTAGTACAATCACGATAGGGCTTAACTAATCATACTTAATAATAACTAATTGTGCTTAAAACCAACTAATTAGGATTAAGAGTAAACCAATCCACCAACTTGAGGTGCTTCTATGCCAACACAAGCATACAACTTGTTCTACATAAATAGTTCAGGAAGACCACTCATATAATGCATAAGATCTTCAATTAAGAATGGTATCACGCTATATGCATAATAACAAGCATGAAATAAACTTTACAGCTAGGTTAAACTAAGGTCCTCACAGTTGGAGTATATGATTTCCTATCGATACAAGGCAAATCATATAAATGTCTGGACTAAGATAAAGAAAAAGAAGAATTGATAACACCCAGACTTGATTTCTTCAAGTCAGGTTTGATATGTGAATTTGACGACCTTTTTTCCTTTGCCCTCTCTTCCTTTTATACTTGCTTGCCATTTGGTTGAGTTGTCTCTTGATGATGATTCCGTCTTTCTACATATAAATTGTAGAAAATAACTACCACTAAAAGACAAACTACCCACTTAAAAAACAACCATTACCACTTAGAAATTAACTACCCACTAATAAATAAATAACAACACTTATCCCTTATCAATAGGAACACATTTTTAGATGTTTGTTTCTTTCATGAGAAAATAACTTATGATTCGAATTCTTCATTATCTCCTTCAGAAATAATAATAAAAAACTAAATGTCATTTTTAGTGGCACTTAATTAAAGTGAAGTCATTAGTGAAAAAGTATGTGTTGGTGCAAACATTTCCCCCCTGGCTCAAGCAAATGAATACTTGCAATTTGCGAAGAGTCATATCTTTTAAAGATAAACTATTTTTCACTATCGTAGACTTTGCACTCTTCACAGTAAAAATATTTTTCCTATCGATTAGCTTTAACTGCACCAAAATAATATCGAAGTGCATTAAAATTTTTCACTATCGATAGTATTGCACTCTTCAAAGTGGAAGTGTATTTTTTTCTTTACTATCGATAGCGTTGCATTTTTCGCTATCGATTAGCCATCTATTGGCTTTAGTTGCACCATCTTGATTTTGAATCACCAGTATCAATATAACATTCAGTATTGATACACTAGCCACTATCAATAGGCTAGCACTTTTTGAAGTGAAAACATTTTCACTCGATTAGCCATGAATTGGCTTCAACTTATCTTCTTTTTGCATACACCATATCGAGATAACATTAATGAAGTGTCTTAAGACTTGCTAGCCAATTCTTCTTGCATCTCTCACTATCGATAGCTTTGCATTTTTCTAACATAAAGATCCACATATCCAATATAAGAATCGGTTTTCGAAGTCCATAAGATGGAGTGGGATTGATAATTCTTGCACTTTCATGAGATTTCTAACACCAAAATGCTCAAATTTGCCCAATAGCAAAGTACTTGACGGTGATTTTAGGACACTCCTCAATTACATCTTTCATTGAACAAGCTTCTCTCCTTGTTGATGAAAGGGGCTGCTCATTGCATTTAGCCATAAAAGGGCTACAAACTTTATCGTTATTGACATTATTTGCAACCATTTTTGGAACTGCAATCACAACATTCGACATAGGAGATTGTTGTATGCTCTTAATAGTTGATGGCACACATTCTTGCCTCCCGATCATATTATCACTTGCATTTTATTCATCAAAGGATATACCATCTAATTGTTTTGCTACTTTTGGCACACTATCGATTTTACATAAATTACTTACACCATTAGTTTTAGCTGGTAGTGTTAATGAATTCGAATGATTTCTCCACAACACATTTTTCACGCAATTCATCGAATAAGCCGCTTGAATTGCCTAGAGATAACATTCGAAGTTGGCTATTGTGAAATGACTCCTCTTGATAGATAGTCATGTTCTTTTTATTAACCATGAATTGGTTGCATCCATCTTCAAAATATTGTCTTATCTCAGCCATGTTTGGCATCAATTCATTTTCAATATTCAAAGAGTGACTATTGGTTTGTAACTTTTTATCCTCAACAAGTGTGGAAAGGAATAATTCCACTTTCTTCCTCATCCACCTTACTCTATGAATTAAAGCCAAGCATTCTTTTAATTCATCCTGTACATCCTCTAAAAAAGATGGATGATCTACTCTCATCAAGGTTTTAATATAGTTCTCAAACCTATGTAATTCATTAGAGGTATCTACCAAAATCATTAGTAGAATAGGCTGGATATGGTTTGCATAAATGCAATCCATTAGACCATACCAAAATTCCATGAAATCATCCACTGATTTTTGACCTCATATACAAGGAAAGAGACAATGGTTCAAAATTTCTAGGTAATAATGACGTCGAAGTACGGCATTTCATCAAATCTACCCAGAAATTGCCCTTAATTCATCAAATCGGGCCTGAAATTCCAAGAAATTACTTGGAAACATATTTTCAAATACCCTAAATTCTAGTAGTTGACATTTTCCACTTTCAGATTAAAAGGGTTCCATTGGGCGTGCCAATGTTTGTGCTGAGGGCAAATTCACAATGAATTTGTATACCTATGACACAATTTATTAAAGGTGTGAGATCTTTTTTGCTCCTTGGGCCTGGGGACTTGACCTTAGTTGCACAAAGCGGGGGCGGGGGCGGGAGCGGGAACGGGGGCGGGGGAGCGTAAGCACCAAGAAGAATCTGAGGTTGGGAGCGGCTGAATAAATAAATGCGTAAAGAGTATTATCATTTGTTTAGTATAGTTTACATAGCCAGCAACAACAAACAAGGAGGCTTTAAGGACTTGAAGAAAGAGAGAAACAAGGAATTGAGTTGAAAAGGGCTTGATTTTCAGGTATTCTCTCACTTGTTCCATGCATTTCTATCCAGCTAACGGGATCGAGTTCCCATATTAGCTTGGAACGAGATCCCATGGAGCTCCTAACTTGGGATCGCAAAAGCGAGTTTCCAAGAGAGAAACGTCACCATATTAGGAGTTTCCTGCAACTAAGGACTTGACTAAGAACAAAAACTTTTCTAAAAATAGAATACTTAATAAACTTAAGAAAGATGCGTCCACAAAGACAAAGCAAACTTTTACAAAATACAGGAAGTGTTGGAGGACAGGATTTCCTATCGATACCAGGTAAATCATGTAAATGTCTTGACTAAGATAGAGAAAAAGAAGAATTGATAGCATCCAAACTTTATTTCTTCAGGTCAAGTTTGATATGTGAATTTGATGGCCGTTTTTCTGTTGCCCTTCTCTTCCTTCTATACTTGCTTGCCATTTGGTTGAGTTGTCTCTTAATGATGATTCTGTCCTTCTATAGATAAATTGTAGAAAATAACTGTCACTAAAAAACAAACTACCCACTTTAAAAACAACTACTTCCACTCAGAAAATAACTACTCACTAATAAGTAACCAACAACACTTATCCCTTATCAATAGGAACACATTTTCAGATGTTAGTTTCTTCCATGAGAAAATAACTTATGATTTGAGTTATTCATTATCTCCTTCAGAAATAATAATAAAAAGTAAATGCCATTTTTAGTGGTATTCAATTAAAGTGAAGTCATTAGTGAAAAAATATGTGTTGGTGCAAACACTAACTAAAGAGTATATTATAGTCTTCCACACTCATTTTTTGAGGAATTTTGAAAAGATCTATTAGCTTTGAAACTCAAGTCTGTCATGATCTCCTCTAAGTGACAGAAAAATGCACTGTTGTTCAAGTTCAAAACCTTGTTTTATTACTCAGACATGTGTGGCTTCTTGATTATTTACTAATTAAGTATGTGTTCTTCATATTTTGCTTGGCAGAAAAGTTTATGATCTGGACATTACAGGTGTAATCCCTGATGAGCTATGGAATTTGACTTTTCTCAGAGATCTGTATGATTTATTTCTTTTATGTAGTACTTTACTGGAGTAGTAATTTGTTCACGACTTATTATGGTCCATTTCTTAGATGCAAACTGCAGTTTCAGTGCTAACTTTTAAAAGCATATAGATGTGACAGCCCACTTGTAGTTGGCTTACAGTTGGTGAGATTCCTTATCAGCTTCCTTTCTTTAGATGTTACTCAAATTTCTTTTAGATATTGCAGGAACCTAGCCCAAAACTACTTGAGTGGTTCTTTGCTTCCATCGGTTGGCAATCTAGCTAAATTGCAGTACTTGTAAGCCCATCTTTTTGTTTTGATTACGTAGCACTCTCTGGTCCCTCTTATCCTTGAATCTAAATTGGTTATGTTTTGAATATTATGCTATTCTGATTAATGTGATTAGGAGCCTTGGGATTAATTCATTATCAGGTTTGCTTCCGAAGGAACTTGGGAAACTTACAGACTTGAGGTCAATGTAAGTTATCCTTAACTTCATATATCTTTAAGGTACAACTTATAGCTTTTTTTATCTTTTCTAATTTACTGCGGGGCGCTTTTTCCATTTATGCTTATATGTGTGATGTTATTTACTTGCTAATATTGCAGCGCATTTGGCACAAATTCTTTCTACGGGCCTCTGCCATCTGAACTTGGGAACTTGACAAAGCTAGAACAACTGTAAGTGTAACATAATGTCATTCCACTTTGTGCTCATTTCATTTTGTTGTACTTTCATGATTGAGAAGTTTGCATTTACCATCCTATTACAAGATGGTGACATGTTTCAATTTCTTCCAATAAGTTATTACATTTATGGTTGTAGATGTACTGAAGTATAATGAGAAAAATACATACTATATGTGTGTGTGTGTTTGCGCGCACGCTGATATGCAGTAAAGGACGATATATTTCCGCCTACGGTGACAAAGATGCGAGGACAAATTAAGTTAGGATTTCAAACCAGCTCAATGGGAAGAATAAAATTCACAAGAAGGCCTATCGTCCTCGAGTCTATATATGATCGGCTTAAAACATGGACATCAGTCCTGTAGGAGGGAGTTACATGAAAAATGAAAATCGAACACTGCACTTCTTGTGTCATTTGTATAGTACATGTTACGACCGTTTTTGGGTCATGGAGGGCCACAAAATCTTGTATTCTTTTTCTGGAGTTTGCATTGGATTCTCATCATATTGCATCCAAACATAGTAAAAGGGATATCTAAAGACCTTGAAGCATGAAGTGCAAGTTATAATAGTGAAGAAAAGACAAAACTTATCACATCAATCATCAAAACTTTCATGATTCACTTTCCCCAAGTGAAATGAACTGATAATTTATGGCACCCTCAAAAGTTCATTGCTTAGCAACAAAATAAGTCTCAAATGTCCTCAGGCAGCTCTGTTTTGCATAGCTCATCAACTATGAAACCTGTGAAACCTCTTACACAACAAGAAACTGTAGCAAACTGAGCCAGCAGCCCATTAAAGTAGTACAGGCCAATGCTGCTGGAATTATCAGACTTGGAGACTTGGCAACCCAGAATAGTTGCTACAATTCTTTTAAAGACATGATAACTACTTAATGAATTCAGGTTAATAATTATCCAAATCAAGATTACAAAATTTTTGAAAAGATAAACTTAATACGCCTGTCACTTTCGAATAGTTCAGTTGTAGAAGCTTAGACAAATTCTCTTAACCCTCTTACATCCTGAAAATAAACTCTTTTGCTTAAGGCTGTAGAGTCCAACATATGGATAAAGGGAAAAATACTCGGGCCAATTCCAAGTATGCACTTCTGGTCAGAATACAGCATATATCAATTTGGACAAAACTTACCTTTGAATCTGATAAAGAAAACAATTTGAGACTGCAAATCTATTTTAGTACTCAACTTCACATAAAGCATCTGTGCCAAGAATTTTTGGTGCCATTTCCTGGGAATATTTCACCCCTCCACCTGATATTCCTGTTGGGCCTAGTGCCCAGGTGGTTTGGATGCAAGTCCTTTACTTCCGTAGATTGCAAAACTATTGACTTGTCTGAGTGCAATGATCTCTTTTTTTGGATTCTTCCTGCTTGGATGTACCATAAGATCTGAGAGTTGAGACTATGAGAGATACTTGAGTTCTTTTGATAGAACTTTCTCTAAAGATATTCTAGATCTTAATGGTAAAAAGTTCTGGAGTTGTGCCTTTAGATAAGAAGACTATGTACTTCAATTTGTTCATTTGGATAATGCTAATTTCGTGATTGATGAGAGCTATACGTTGCAAGTTCCCTCCTCGTTCTTTTGAGATCTATGAAGTGTTCTACACATCTTTTAACTACTTTAGCATGTTATCTGGCTTTTTGTTATATATATAGCGGGGCCTTCTCATTCAGATGCCTTGTTTGGCAAGTGTTCTCCTGTGATTTTGCATTTATGGCTATGGTGATTGTGGATTACTTCTATTCCCTAACAAGGATTCGGATTTATTACAATTGCTGCCCCCATCAGTTTAATTTCTCGTTTATCGACTTTGTTTCTACTAAATCTTGCAGCCTATTCAGGATTATCCTCTTACTCATATATCCTAGGGCACTATATGATAAATAATTTTTCTCCTTGCAGTTACATCGATAGCTCTGGAGTTAGTGGTGACATACCTCCAACGTTTGCTAATCTGCAGATGCTGCGTACAGTGTAAGAGCCTTCAGAGTTCAGACGTTTTTACATATTGAATGTTGGTTCAAATGATCTAACCACTTGAAAGGATTTTTGGATGCTTTAGGTGGGCTTCCGACACTGAACTGACAGGCAAAATACCCGACTTTATAGGAAATTGGTCGTTGCTTACTAACCTGTGAGACGATACTTTCTTATCTCCTTATCCTGTCCATTCATGCCCTCTTGAATAGAAATGAAGTTTTATTTCACTCACAAATCACAAAAGAAAATAGGGAGATGCTATTTCCACCCCCTTTTTGTAGCTAAATTGCATTTTAGTTACAATTGTTAAACCTATGGTGACAAAGGAGGGGTGGAATAGCATATTAGGGGGTGTATATACCCTTTCTCTAAAATTTAACGTGACACATTTTCTTACTCTATTGTCTATATATTCTGTTATTAATTGTCAGTAGAGTAAGCTATAAACTATTGTCTGATGTTTCTTTAGGAGATTTCAAGGAAACTCTTTTACAGGTCCCATACCACCATCCTTTTCTAGCTTGACCTCATTAACCGAATTGTGAGTGTTTCCCATATCTTATATTTACATTTATGCTCATTTATTTGGGTGGGAAACGTTTTTAATTTCTCGCGTCTTTCCAGCCTCAGGTTGAACCTATATTGTTTTAGATGTAACACCTTTATAAAAAAAAGTGACTCCCATAGCTTGAAAATAGATCACATAATTCTCAATCCAAGTCATTGCCCCTCTAGATGGTAACCACACGCATGCCTTTATTTTAGAGAAGTGAATATATATCTAAGTATACAGATACATGCAGTGTTGCATATAAATTTGGTACTAAGCATAATTTCTATCTATCAAAAAAGCTTCGTTTAGTGTTGTATGGCGATGTGCATAACGCAGTTTTACGAGGAAAATCTTACTTTTAAAGTGCGTGGTAGTACCAAGCACTACAAACTTTAGCGCCTCTATTGCTTTACCATAAGTTCATGTTTCCCACTTACCATGCGCCTGAACTTCTGTATGGGTCTATGGCTAACATATTTCTGCAGCTCTATAACAAGAGCAAACATTCGATAATACCAGAAAGTGCATTTAATTCAACATGACTCAAACACGAATTTATAAATGCCATTCGGTTTTCACAATATATTGTTGAGAGAAGGATCTTTACTAGAAGCTAATCTTCTCTATTTAATCATTAATATCATGTCACTTGCGTGCAGGAGAATAAGTGATTTATCTGATGGGAACACTTCACTGGAATTTCTTAAGGACATGAAGTCTTTAAATATCTTGTAAGGCAACATGTTTTGTACAGCTTTTATTTTGTAATTATAGGCTTATAATTCTTCTTTCCCATGCTTCCTGACTTATCTTCTAAAAGATCTTGCATAAAAAATTGCTCGTTGTTCAACAGAGATTTGAGGAACAATAATATGTCTGGTTCAATTCCAGCCAATTTTGGAGAACAAAAGAGTTTGTTTCAACTGTAAGTTCTTCCTATTGTGAGTGATTTTTTGTAAGACACATCGAAACCCTGTTATGCTGCTTTTGCTTTTGGAAATTGAATGGGTTTTAAGAAAATGAATAGGATCATTTTATATTATGTGTTGTTAGATATATAAAGAGAGATGTGAAGGTAAAGGTTATATTAAGTGAGAAGGTACATGATTGGATAAAATATCGTTGCTAAAGATTCTGAAGAGGAAGGGGATCCACGATCTGAAAGAAATAACAATTGGACTAAGACATGTTAGAAATATTGAAATGCTGAGGCTATAGAATCATTTGACAAGAATCCACTGCATGATCACCACGTCAAGCGCTGCCAGAGCGTGTGAAAGATTAAAACGTGGGTGCCCTGCACCTGAAACTGTCCATTTGGGCAGTCTTCAACCTGAGAAACAATATAATAGTAGGTGGCCCTGGTAAACCAAAATTAGAGTGCCGCTGCCAATGATAGTTATATTTTACTTAGAGGAGCTTTTAATGTTATTTAGGCAGTATATTGCCTTATTCATCTTATAGTTTCTGGTGTTACTAATTGTAAAGAGATATGAGCTTCAACTCTTTGAGTGGACAAATCCCAGACTCGCTGTTCAATTTGAGTTCACTCGTTTATCTGTAAGGAACATTGCCTCCTACTTTTCCTCAAATAGCCCTAAGAGTTACTCCTTCTGTGTATAATCTTGCAGTAATCTATATCCCCAGGTTTCTTGGGAACAATAAGTTGACTGGCATCTTGCCTTCACAAAAGGCCGCATCTCTCCTCAATATGTGAGTGCATTTACATACCTGCTGCTCAGTGTAATAAGGAAATAAGGAACCTGTGGTGTTAGTAATCATCTTCATCATTTCAGAAGTCCATTCCCGTTACGATTGTGGTTATCTAGTTATGCATAACATCTTCTTTAGTATGACTCCAAAAGTAAAGCACAGAAACACATGCAACTCTTTTCCCCATTATGTTTTATGTGGGCCATGCTATGGTAGAAATGATTTATGAGCTCGGCCCTGGTGTTATAGTTAGGTTATATTACTAGTTAAGCCGCAGAACCTAAACAAATGGCAATTTACCAAATTAATATGTAGAGATTTAATGTAAGGAACAGTGTGGTGAAAAGCTTTAATCTATTGATCAATGCAACTATGGTCTAACGTGTGACCATTAACTGAACAGTAACTTTTTCGTGGAAAATTTAAGATTATCCTCATTAGTTGTTGGCGATACGTGTGCATAACATCTGCACTTTTATCTGCCTGCAGAGACTTATCATACAATGAACTCTCTGGGGGTTTTCCTACTTGGGTCAACCAACAGAACTTACAACTGTAAGTACAAGAATTCTATGTTTTCCTCTTCTGTAATTTTGAACTTTCGTTTTTAGACTTCCGCCATTCTATCCTCTGATTGCTTAACCAATCTGCACTTGATTAAGACTTTCCTTTTTCTGCAAAAGATAAGCCATGAACATGTTTGGTTTCTACTTGTCTGCGTATGTTCTGTATGCATTAAAAAGTTGCAGTAACATTGAGATTATATGGTTGTAATATGCAGTAATTTAGTTGCCAACAATTTCACATCAGAAAGTCCAATTGGCAGGTGATTCTCAATAAGTCACAAGTTTCTTCTTCCTCTTATAATATTCTTTATTCATCAGACAAGACACCTTCCGTCAACTCAGATGCATGCTTTTCCTGTTTACAGTGTTTTGCCTCGAGGATTGAACTGTCTTCAGAGAAACTTCAAGTGCGATCAAGTTTCTCCAATCTGTAAGTGCAGTCTTGAAGCTTTCGTAGCCACTGTATAGGTTAATGTTATGAGGCTGCAAAGGAGTGCTGTAAGTCATCAACCTTCATTGTCCTCTGCCTCTGCCTCCAACTCCCTTTCTCTCTTGGGCAGTATTTTTACCATTATCAGTGATTTTCCTTTAGATTTTCATTGGGTAAAGATGAATGTAATTTGTCGTAGACTGTTGAATCATTAATGCATAAAGTACTGTATCACTTATGGACGGGGTATTAAATGCTGGAGGTAGATTACACTATAAGTACAGCTGAGAAAATTCAATAGAGGAAGATCCATAATCACCGCAGATTAGGCTAGAATGATTAAGGAACAAACCAGAAGAATCATGTAAATCAGACTAGCTAGCCAAGCCATGAGCAGCCACATTAGCTGCACGAATGAACCATTTTCATTTTTATAGGTTTCACCAATGCTAGCACCTAAACATGTACTTCCAGTCTTCCACCATATTGAAAGGAAAAGACGATGATACTGACCTAAAGAATACATACTTTGGTTAGCAAAAAGAAGGGGGTGTCAAGATACAGATTTCTGAGCTGCAGTTAGTTATAAATTCTTAATGTAATGTCATGACACTTGTTAAGCAGGGGAGAGGGTGGAGGCTTACGGTGGATATCAGAAATAATGTCCATATCATTATACGTGTCAATATATATTATGGATATGACTATAATGTCCTCTATAGCTAAGTATTACTTTTACTTAGTTAATCTGACGTCCCCTGAGACTGGAGCTTAAATATTGAACATGCCCAGCTTGTCTTCGTGGATCTAGTCGAAATAGCGTCTTCTCCTGCACCTCTATGAACAAAATGATAATCTACCTACAGTTGATTCTGTTGTGAACCACTGGTTCCGAAGAAATATATTTATCATGAGCCTAGTTTTCACACCTGCTCTGCGCAGGAGATAGATAGCCTAGCCAAGTTAAGCCAGGTATTGTCTTTTGCGCATCAACTTACAAGAGATATCTGCTGTAGCTCTACACTTGTGTATTCAACCTTACTATTTTCACTTTGCTCTTGATCCTACCCAATCAGCATGAGAGAAAACCTTCAAACTCGATTATGGCCGCTGATCCCAATTTACTAGCCTGCATCCTGGAGCAGCCTCGAGGTACCTTAAATACAATCACAGCATCCCCAAAAGAAGAGCAAATAGGCGTAAAAGATCCTGGGGTTTTGAGGTTTGACTTTGGATCTTTGATATAAGACTTGCAGTGTGCGCGTCAAAAAAACTTGATCGCCGTGGGAAGGTCATAGTCGATAATAGGAGAGGGCACGAATGCCTTGAACTATATCCATAGGTCGGACTAAATTTTGATTTTTCTGATCATTTCCCTCTTGCACTTTTGCCAATGCCTAAAAAATACAAGAGAAGTTTTGTTTTGGTAGGGGGGGGGGGGGGGGGGGTTGGTTAGTGCTCAAGGAAAGGACATGCTTTCAGATAATAAGGCAACGCACTTTGTGCACAACCTTCCACGACAATTCAGAAACTAGGAGAGCAAGAGAAGAAAGAAAAGGTAAGCTTAGGCAATTGCGTATAGACTATCATGCTCAAGAAGATATGCATCATGCCGAAGTAATAGGCCTTATAGGTCCCTTTATTTGATGCCAAATCCAAGCTTATATATCACTATGTATGCCGGGGTAAGGCGTGGGTTAGACCAAAGAAACCAGACCTAAATTAAGAGCCCATCTTTGAAATTTGTCACTACAACCTCAGCTCAAAAGTACCGCAATAGCCTATACAGTAGTTCCTACATATTGGATAAGTCAAGTTGCCTCATGCATGCTTAACAATGGCGATAAGAACTTTGGCCTTTGAATCAAGTATTTAGACCTTTTGCTATTCCTTTATTTACATAATCTATGGGGCATTTCTTGAGGGAAATGAAGTCTTAACATATGTTAGCTTTGTTAAGCTGTTCTTGATGTATTTGATGTGCGGCGTATAAGGTTTACTTTGAGCTTTGAACTAAAAGGTAGGAAGTCAAATTTTCACTAGTAACACAAGGAATGCATGGTAGATAGATTTAACATGAATGATGATATAGATAGATTTAACATGAATGATGATATAGATAGATTTAACATGAATGATGATAATGAAGTTAAGGTTTTTCACACCAAAAGTAGTTTGAAATGCATTCAATGGATTGTTTGTATTTTAATTGTGGTACGCATCTGATGGGTCTTAAATTCAACATGTAACTGAAGAAAGCTTATTTGGCATCCGTTACAGCTTCTAGATTTGCCATTAAGTGTGGTGGTCCGCAGTATACATCTCCTGATGAGATTGTTTATGAGAGAGACAATGAGACTCTTGGTGTTGCGACATACTATGTTACCCCCACAAACAAGTGGGCCGTCAGTAATGTTGGACTGCCAACTGGTAGCAATTCATTGTCATTCACAAATTCTTGGGACTCAGAACTCTTCCAGACAGCGAGACTTTCTGCTGGATCACTAAGATACTATGGCTTGGGGCTCCAGAATGGCGAGTACACTGTGAGACTCCAGTTTGCAGAGATAGATATCCCAAAAACAACTTGGAAAAGCAAGAGAAGGCGTGTTTTTAGTATCTATCTCCAGGTTTGTGTTAAATTGTTAAATATGACAAAAAGTGTGCTTTCAGCTACTTTGACTTAAGCTCTATATCTAACAGTAATCTTAAGTACTCGTTCTCGTTGGTAATTATATGTGTGTATGTATATATATGTATCTTATCAGATATTTTTCACCATGAAAGGTATGTTGTTTTTCCAGTCTCATCATGATTACAGGTAGATAGCAAAATTGATTGTTTTTTCAGGATTCAAGGAGTAAATATTGCTGAATCTTTTGAACCCATAGATCATTGAAATGAGGGGAGAATCTTATAATATTCTGTGGTCACTTCAGTCTTTGTCCATGCTTGTAGATTACTTCATGATCTTTTAAACGGTTATTGTTTATAAATTTTGAAGTTTAATTTGACAAGTTATAGTTATATTTTAAAAAGAAATTTCCCTTAATAAATATTTTTTCAAGGATCCAATTGTTTGTTCTAGGGGAACCGCGCCTTGAAAGACTTTGACATACAAGCGGAGGCACTGGTCTCTTACAGTTCCGTTGTGAGAGAATTTAAGGTTCAAGTATCCAAAAATTACCTTGAAATCCATCTTTTCTGGGCTGGAAAAGGGACTTGCTGTATACCCGTACAGGGTACATATGGACCTTCTATTTCAGCAATCAGCGCCACTCCAAGTAACTAAAAAGTATTTTCAAAAACGAATTCAAAAGCTCAGCTTTCAATTCCACTTTCTAATGCCAAGCTTTTGTACAGACTTCATTCCCAGTACCACCAAAAAGAAGAGTAGGACTAGTTTGATTGCGGGGACTGTTGTTGCTGTTGCAGTTGTAGGCTGTCTGTCTGCCTTTGCAGTATACTTCTATGTGGAGAGGAGAAAAACGCCACGGGCTTATGAAGGTAATGAAGAAAACAGAGTACGATGGACACGTTATTGCAATTGAACTTCTTAAGAAGGTTGCTTTACCTGAATGAATGTTGTCATATGCTTATGTGCACTTCTTGTCGTTTTCCTAAAAGTTCTTATCTAATGCTACTTTATAAGTTCTTTGCTCAACTCCCATGACTGCTATCAACTGTGCTTTAACCAGAGACAGAAAAAGGTGATTTATACCAGTAGAGTAAAGCTATCTTTTGAATCCTGCTCTAGCATTGTACCGTTCATCTGTTGTTTTTCATTCTCTACGAACTTGTGTATCTTTTTCCTTTCCTTTTCTCTCCCCAGTCATTTTAGTAACCCATAGAACCTAAAAGCAAGAAACATGAGTTCTTAATAACGGATATTGAAAACATTTCCAATGGTAATATAAAAGGCCCAATTGAGTATACTAAGACAATTGGGGTTCCCCGAAACTTAAGTTGTTGTGATTGAGCCAAATACTGTACATCAGCACGTCATATTCTTCTGCATTTGAGAGGCGACAGACGGAATGGAAAACCGACAATTAGACAGAATTGAGGAGCATATGCAATCACATGAGCTCCCAAAATTAGCTTCTTGCCACGGTGGATAGGAGTTTTCAAGCAGCTTAGTCTAGCTCCTTCATGCTCTTCCGCGTTAGGTGAGAGTTTGATGCATTGTTGTAGCTTATTTTATGGCAGGTTTTTCCCATTTTTCTTGGTTCCTCCACTTCTTCAGTCTGCTTCTCCATATGAGATCTTAATGTGCAATATTTTAAATTCAGTCTATTGCTCTTACATCAGCTTAAATTAATTTGAATATTTGACAGGCCACATTGGCAAGGTCAATGGCCAAAATTGATGGTGTCTATTCACACTAAATTAATGCATTCACTAATTGAGTGATGACAAGTCACCAGTCACCACTGATTTAGGAGCATCATCTCTCTTTGTTTCAAATGTACAGAGTTCTTGGGGTTGGATGCCAGACCGTACACCTTCAGTTATTCAGAACTAAGAGATGCGACTGATGACTTTAGTTCCACTAATAAGCTTGGCGAGGGAGGATTTGGGCCTGTTTACAAGGTTAGTGATGCTATAAAGTTGAGGACAAAAGTGGTGGAAGCTTACTATATATTCCCCATAAAGTCGCAATGTACTGTGCAGCGGATCAGATTTACAATTTAAAAGCCCTCCAGTGAACGAAAGGACTGTAATACAATTCCTAGTCCTCTAAAAACTTTGTGCATTTGCCTCTTATGAAGAATCAAAGGCTTTCTCATCATCGCTTTCTTTTACTACTTGATAAACCTAGCGACATAGAAGTGCTATGCTTCTATCATCGTACTGCACGCCCTTGTGGAGGGAATGCAGGCAACTGCTATGTTTACATATATAAAATTCTCAGAAGTGCACCTCATCTAGTAATCAAAATAGCTTAGTCAGGTGCTAGTAAGGGATAAAAGTTTTGAATTTTAGGGGTGGCGGTATCAGGGACAGGGTCTCCTTTCTGTATTTATGAATGGTTATGACTTATGACCAGAGTCTTCCTCAAAATCTTGTGTAACCTTGTAAATAACAGGGAACACTTGATGATGGGAGGGCAATTGCTGTTAAACAACTGTCTGTAGCATCCAATCAAGGAAATAGTCAGTTTGTAACAGAGATCGCTACTATATCTGCTGTGCAACATCGTAATCTTGTGAAATTGCATGGATGCTGCATTGAGGGAGATAAAAGACTGCTTGTTTACGAGTTCCTTGAAAACAGGAGCCTTGATCAAGCTTTATTTGGTATACACTCAGCATATTTGAAGCTTTATCTCTTGAACTAAAATATGAGTCCGCTTTATCTCTAGAGTTAATTGTTTCTGCGCTGATGAAGCAGGGAGAAGAATGTTGCATCTTGACTGGCCAATCCGTTTTGATATTAGCTTGGGGGTGGCGAGGGGTCTAGCTTACCTTCACGAGGAATCACGACTTAGGATCATACACAGAGATGTGAAGGCGAGCAATATACTTCTAGACAGTGACCTCAGCCCGAAAATTTCTGATTTCGGTTTGGCCAAACTATATGATGACAATAAAACACACATAAGTACTCGCATTGCAGGCACAATGTAAGGGTCCCACCTGTGTACACATACCATATACATACATTTCCACTCTCACACAGACACACGATACATACATACAATTTTTATCATTCTGGATTATAGCTTTAACACGATTTAATAAGTAGCAAATTTTGTTGTAGCGGATATCTAGCACCGGAATATGCACTTCGTGGACACCTTACAGAAAAGGCTGATGTGTTTGGCTTTGGAGTAGTAGCTTTAGAGATTGTAAGTGGAAGGGCAAATTCTGATGCAAGCTTGGAAGAAGAGAGAGTATATCTGCTTGAATGGGTATTACTCACCTGTTTACTTTTTATATTATCGTAATTCTTACACGATGATCCTTTGTAGAGATCTGATTGCGTGCACATGAGCTCATATTATTGAAATGGGATGTTTGAATTATTTGAACTGCATTCATTTTGGCTCTAGCTCTAGTTTAGTAAAAGGAACTTCAGGAGGGACATTGAGGTTCTTATAACATAGGAATGTCATGGGATGGTCTGGACATTGCATTGTATGGAACCCTTTCAGTCTGCTACTTCCATAGATCCTATAAGAGAAAACCGTACTGATTAAATGTCTAGAGACATGATGGGAACCTTTAGAAGATGACCGTTAAAAATAATACCGCGTGGATTTCAGAAATATTCTTGCAAAAGTATACTTTAGACTGATGATAACCGGCTAATAGTGTACGTTTATTAGTTCAGTTAAATAATCAATTGAAGTTTTAACATTTCCTTCACTTCTAGGCCTGGCACCTACATGAAAATAACCGCGAAGTTGAGCTGGTGGATGCAAACTTGTCTGATTTCGACGAGAATGCAGTAAAAAGAGTAATAGGTGTTGCCCTTCTGTGCACTCAAACCTCGCCTACGCTGCGGCCTTCAATGTCCCGCGTGGTGGCTATGCTTTCAGGAGATGTCGAGGTAAGTGCTGTGACTTCAAGCCCCGGATACCTCACTGACTGGACATTCAATGATGCATCAACATTTACCAGTGGGGATCCTTCAAGAAGTGATTATAGCTATTACAGCTCGTCAAGGGGTGCCACCATTGTAGCTGACCCGAATTCTTCGCAGGCCAATGCCGCCAAGCCCATGCTCAGTGAGATCACTTGAAGGCTAGATGAGAGGCTATAAATGCTTCTTTTTATCCCACTTGGGAGAACTTGTATATATGTCATTTGGGAGGATACATTCCTGTATGGTTCCCAGGAGAAATTCCATAGGTGAGAGTTCGCAGTAACCGAAATTCTAGTGACAAACATACAAGTTTGCGTGACAGTCATTTTGTGTAGTTTTGACATTTGACAGCAGTTATTTTGTATAGGCTCATTGCAAAGAAAATCTATATCTATGATTATGGTCAATCTTAATTAATAGGTTTATTTATACTCTCTAGTATTTCATAGTTTTTGGTGGAACCTACTTCGTTTTGAAGGTGCATAATTAGTAACCTTTAGTGAATCGTACTTCATAATTTCCATTTTGAAATCACTTACAATTATTATGAACCATCAACCACTCCGGAGTACAAGACAAAAAATTACTCATATATATATGTGCATGAAGTTATGTTGCTGCTTGTTTTTTTCATTTTCAAAATGCTTCTATGAATTATAATTTTTTTTCCGTTCATCTTAGGAAGCTAAGAGAGAGAGAAAAAAAAAAAAAAAAGATTCAAGTAAATACAAAAAGTTTAATACTTTTAATAATAAATAAATTTGCAGTTTTTCATCATTATTAATTATTAAAGGATCGACGGTATTTAACCTTGTTTTCCTTTTAGAAACTATTCCGTATTTCTCTAACCTTTCACTATATCTCCTTGGGCAAATTAATAAAGACACCCTTTCAACTATGATTAAGTGGTGATTTAACGCCTAAACTTTTTCGCAGACGGATATGCTCCCAATAAGCGCAACGTTAAATTTCAGTTAGAAAATGATCGAGTAAGTAGTAGATAACTAACTAATAGAAAAGAAAACATGGGAACCAAATTAGTAACGATAATTTTAAAAAAAAATTCGACCATAGCTATCCTTTAATGAGCTCAAGTGTGAGCTTTAGCGACGATTTTTCTTGAAGGAAAAATGTGCACAGAATGAACTTCGTTCATGTCACCTACTTGGGTTACTCCAGGCCGTTAACAATGGTGAATACGCAGAATCCCAGATGCTTCATCACTTCATCAGGTCACTCTCCACTTCAGCAACAGCAGCACCAAAAGCAGCTCCCAACTGGAGAACCCAAGTCAAACAATCCCAACTCGTTTCTCAAATCTCCTCCATTCTATTGCAGAGACTCAACTGGGGTCCCCTTCTCAAAACCCTAAACCTCTCATCCAAAATAACCCCATCTCTCTTCCTCCAAATCCTCCACAGAACCCAAACAAACCCACAAATCTCCCTCAGTTTCTTCAACTGGGCTAAGAAAAACCTAGGGTTTCAACCGGACCTCAAAGCCCAATGCAAGCTGGCCCACATCCTAATCCGAGTCGGGTTATCCCAACCCGCAAGACCCATCTTGGATTCTTTGATCCAAGCCCATCCACCAACGCAGATTGTGGAATCATTGATTTGTTCATGTAGAGGTACTGATTCTCAGTCCCTTGTGTTTAGTTCTGTTGTTGAATGTTACTGCACGAAGGGGTTGTACTTTCAAGCTTTAGAGGTTTCTCAGAAATCTAAAGATCTTGGGCATGTTATTTTGGTTCATGGTTGTAATGCACTGCTTGGTTGTTTACATGACAGAAATGAGATTCAACTAGCTTATTGTTTTTGTGCTTGGATGTTTCGAAATGGGGCTTTGATGAGTCAGTCTACTTGGTCTATAATTGCTCGAGTTCTATGCAAAGATGGAAAGTTTGAGAGGATTGTTAAGATTAAAGATATGGGTATATGTAATTCTTTAATGTACAATCTTTTAATTGATGGTTATAGTGAAGGAGGGAACTTCAAAGCTGCATTTGACAATTTAAATGAGATGTGCAATAGGAAACTCGACCCGTGTTTTGGTACTTACTGTTCAATTCTTGACGGGGCTTGTAAAGTTGAGGATGTTGAAGTGATTAAATTGATAATGGATGATTATCTGGTAGAAATGGGGTACATTCCGAAAGATTTGTTATCGGAATGTGATTTAGTGATTCAGAAGCTTTCTGACATGGGGAAGACGTATGCAGCGGAAATGGTCTTTAAGAGAGCTTCCGTTGAGAAGATTGAGTTGCAGGATGCTTCTTATGGATGCATGCTAAGGGCATTTGCTAAGGAAGGTAAAGTAAAGAAAGCAATTGAAATGTATCGCGTTATGTTAGGGAGGGGAACTGTAGTGAACGATAGCTGTTATTACGCATTTGTGAATGCGATTTGCAAGGAATATCCCTCAGAGGAAATAAGTGAATTGTTGGCAGATATGATTAGAAGAGGTTTTACTCCTTGTTCAGCTGAACTCTGTAACTATATGACATCTCTATGTGATAAACGTAGATGGAGAGAAGCAGAAGAGCTTTTGAATGTCATTATAGATAAAGGGGTCTTGCCAGATTCTTTTTGCTGTTCTTCTTTGGTGTCACATTACTGCTCTAGCAGACGGGTTGATTCAGCTGTTGCATTGCATACAAAGATGAAAGAATTGGAGGGTGCTTTGGATGCCGAGACATATAATATACTTCTCAATGGGCTGCTTAAAGAAAGAAGAGCTGAGGAGGCACTTGAAGTGTTTGACTACGTGAGGAGAAGAAATCTGCTATGCAGTGCAAGTTTTTCAATTATGATCTCTGGACTTTGTCGTGAAAATGAATTGAGGAAAGCCATGAGGTTACATGATGAAATGTTGAAGATGGGTCTTAAACCTGATGGGAAAACGTATAAACGCTTGATTGCTAGTTTTAGGTAGCTGCTAGCAGGCTTCCCATTGCTGTTCATATGTGCACTAGTAGACCTATACAATCAGAACCATCAAGCTGCTGGCTCAATACTATTCGCACTATCATTGCAGTTCTTTCCTGGTAGTCTATGCCATTTTAAAATCCTGCAATTTTTCCTCAGTAGTGTGGTGATTCACATATGTGGCAGACTCGTATAGCTAAGAAATCTTGTTGATTTGTTCTCTTTAGTTCGCATAGTTAGAATGTTAGTAGAAGCAGTGGTTGATTTAAGCACTTCGTGAATGTGAGATCGGTTAGAATTCGATATGATAAACATGCCAATACCTCTCTCTCTTCGATGTGGATCAACTTGTTTGCAATTGTGACCAAATTATACTTGCTAGTACACAGACTTGGAATCACTGACTGGTTTGTATGTTGATACTTTACCAAGTTCATTGACCTTTTTTCTGTACAGTGTTCATCTGTGCCTTGATATGATTTCTATGTTCCATACTGCTTTTCTTCTGTTTGGACAGAAACTTTATTCTAGGATGGCCTTGGCTTATGTTTTGGCCGACTCTAAGCAAATGTATTTTTTGCTTCTGGTGGCAACAACCAAAGTTAGTACGTTCTGGAACTGTCCTACTTCAGTCTGTCACTGATTGGAAACAAATTTAAGAGCAAGACGTGGTTTCTTTCGTTACCGTTTCGAAAGTCACCACTAGGGGTGTGCACGGTGCGGTTGGTTCGGTTTCGAGGCTGAATACGAAACCGAACCGACCAACATCGGTTTGGGAAAAAATAAACCAAACCGTACTCGAACGGTTCGGTTTGAACGGATTGAATGGATCGAACGGTTCGGTTTGAGCGGATCGAACGGTTTGGGCTAGACTCCTTTCTTCTAGTCCCAAAATAATGAATTGTGTACTAAAAACTCAAAGTAACCAAGCAATATACTAGCAGATATAATCAAGAGACAAGAGGAACAAAAAAGGCCAAAGCATTTGGATTTGTTTTACATACAAGATTTTAGGTAAACAAATATAAAAGCAATGCAGAACAAGAATATAAAGAAAGACCCAATAAGGAGATAAAACTGAAAAAGATTCTTACAGGAAGCAAACAAAGTTATAAACTAAAAACACACTGAATGTAGATGGAGAGGAACATCAACCAAAACCTTGGCAGCTCACACCACAGCCAGCAGCAAAAGAGTAGCTACATTCATATCTCTACTTTAAACGCATTGCAAGAATCTATAAAAGCAACAATCTAGGGTAGGAATTTCTCCCTAAACCAAAAGGAGGCTCAGAAACAAGTACGACAATAAATGGGAAGCTCTTCGCTTTCAAAGCCCACCAACCCCTCTCTCCAGATGAAGCGATATGAAGGAAAACCCAAATAAGCTTATCTAGCCTCTTCATGACTTAAACCAAAATTGGGAAGACTAAAATTAACATGATTAAGAAGACTAAAGAGTGTTCTCAACAAGCCCCTTATGGAAATATATTGTCCCTCCACCCCGCCAGCCCCAGCTTTAATCTCATCCAATGCAAACAGCTTAGACTTACCGTTCCACTCAATAGAAGGCCTTGATAGGCCAGGAAAAGAATCCAACTGCTGGAATCTTGCACTTTCGTGAGATAGTCTTCAGACACCTGGGTGGGTGGGCTTGTTCGGAAAAGGGGGGAGGTGGAGACGACCACTAGAGGAGAGACGTGGCTGAGGGAGGCACTGCCGTGGAGGGCCGGCGTGGAGCAATAGGCAGATCTTGTCGTAAGATCTGAAGGCTGAAGCTCGGCAGAAGGCTGAAGCTCGGCAGAAGGCTGTGGTCTGTGGAGGCGTGGAGCAATCCAGATCTGACGGCAGTTAGTAGGAATTAGGGTAAATGAAATTTAGGGTTACTTGCTATTTATATTAATGGGTTAAGTTTAACTAAGGCAGTTAGTAAAATTAACTGGGGTTAATTAAAAATATATATATATATTATATATTAAGTACGGTCGGTTCGGTTTATATCGGTTTCAAAAAATTAAAACCGAACCGATTATGCGGTTTGGAAAAAAAAAACCGAACCAACTGTTTTTGCGATCGGTTTGGAATTAGTCGGATTGGTTGGTTCGGTTTTTACGGTTGGATTGGTTTTCACGGTTTAAATGCCCACCCCTAGTCACCACAACCTCGTACACTACATCAGTTCTTGACATAAACTGTTCAGCATTTTTCACCTTGAATTCAAAATACGATAGCAAAATCGTTTTTTCTGGAGGAGTTGGGTTTCTCGCGTTCTTTTAAGAAATTGCTCTGGCGGACGGTGCCACGTGATTTGCATACCCATTCCTGCAGCGGACATTGCTATTGACGGCAGCAAAATTTAAAATTTATCGACAATTTATGGTCACTGTATGAGAGCGTTGTAGACTAGTCTTCCTAATAGGGTTGCAGTCAAAATCTTTACGACAATATAGGTTGGTTCCATACCAAAAAAGCCATTAACATGCCATGAAACTCAGACATTGCCATACATAGTAAGACATGAAGGTGATTTGAACCCAAAGCTAAAAAGGGTTAATAGTAATATTACGCGGCCATATGGCAAAATGATTGCACACTTTATATTGTATCCACTTCTTCTGCTTTAAATTTGAAGATTAATTTGAGCTCTACTTATTCTTAGTCCCTGTGAAGCTCCTCTATAACAGTTCTCCTAAACTAACGCTTAATTTTACTCGAAGAGTGTCTTGAACTCAGTCATCCAGACCAATTGTTCATTATATCGTGATACTAAATCATGATAGATTATTGGCAGTTTTTCCCCGAAAAAATTTGGCTGTTGTTCGAGTTGAAAGAATCTTTCTCCTACCTCTCATATAGCGACAATTAATAAAAAATTTATGTTTTCGATAGCTTTTATCTAATGACGCTAATAAAGACTATTAATAATTGTGATTGAAAGTATTAGCAGAAAAATCACAAGAAATATTTATCGACTAATAACTCGGTAGCAGTAAAAGTTTGTTCATTTCCTAACAAATACAATCAACGCTAGGGCTAACTTTAAATTACTGCAAGAGAAAACCAATCTACTGAGGCATCTCAAGACCGCGAGTTGTTTGAATCGGTTAACAGTGCTAAAGAGCCTCATTCCAACCTTTGGCAAAGTAATTAGCAAGGTAATTGAGGATTCGTTCCCTGTCACTAAAAGAATTTAACTTTGAGCCTATTTCGCTACAAAAATGATCTAGCATGAATCAACGATTGTGTTTTAAAAAAAAAAACGATGGCGTTTGGTCCACGTGTGAGAACACTCTATTCGCGCCGTTAAAACATCTTCAACCTTTTGTCGCAAATTAGCAATTGTACCTTTAGCATACTTGCTTGTACGATGCGTATTGACTATACGTAACTTACACAACGTATGTAAGCGGACAGTCAACAAAACCCCCGTTGCTCACTCTTCGACCACCGCAAAATGGCGATCTCCTCCACCCCCACCCTCCTCCACCTCCTCTTCCTCCTCATCCTACCCTCCGCCATCCTCTCATCCGATCCCGATTCCTCCGCCGTCAGCGAACTCCTCCACCTCCAATCCCAGTCAAAATCCGGTCTCATCCATCTCTCGGACCACCTCCTCCGCCGCGTCCTCCACCCCTCCTCCGCCCCCCGTCCCTTCTCCCTCCTCATCTTCTTCGACGCCCCGCAGCTCCACGACAAAACTGAGCTCCGCCTCAAGCACCTCAAGTCCGAATTCTCCCTCCTCGCCACCTCCTTCATACAAAACAACCCATCGAACCCTAACATCTTCTTCGCCGATATTGAATTCAAAGAATCCCAATCATCCTTCGGCCTCTTCGGCGTCCAGGCCCTCCCTCACATCCGCCTCGTCGGCCCAGAGGCCAAAGACCCCAAATCCGACTCCATACAGATGGACTCGAACGATTTCTCGAACCTCGCCGAGTCCATGGCCCAGTTTGTCGAGTCAAAGACCGGACTCACCGTCGGGCCAATCCATCGCCCACCCATGCTGTCGAAGACCCAAATCGGTCTACTTGTCTTGGCATTTTTGATCTCGTTGCCATTTTTGGTGAAAAGGGTTTTGTCCGGTGAGACTTTGTTGCACGATTGGAGGATTTGGCTATCTGGGGCAGTTTCGGTGTACTTTTTTAGCGTTTCGGGTGCGATGCACAACATTATTAGGAAAATGCCGATGTTTTTGGCGGACAGGGAGGACCCATCGAAGCTAGTTTTCTTTTACCAGGGGTCCGGAATGCAGCTGGGGGCGGAGGGGTTCGCGGTGGGGTTCTTGTATTCCATTGTGGGGATAATGCTGGCGTTTGTGACACATGTGCTGGTTAGGGTGAGGAACGTGACGGTGCAGAGGTTTGTGATGGTTGTGGTGCTGTTGGTCTCGTTCTGGGCGGTTAAGAAGGTGGTGTTTCTGGACAATTGGAAGACTGGGTACGGGATCCATGCATACTGGCCTTCGAGGTGGACTTGATAGCAGACGAGGGATTGGAGTTTATTTTCAGTTAGGTAAGAGTTTTATTTACTAGTTTGAATGTGTACGGCATAGTCGAAAAGAATTGGTCACACAGAATAAATTCAGCTTCTTAACTGGATGTATTGTTGATTTTTAACTGCTACACTGCTAGTAAAATTTTGGGTGGTAATGATATGCCTCGAGAGTTGATCATCCGGTATGATGTTTTAATACCTTTCTTAAGTGTTGCTATTAGAATTTTTCAGGAAAGTGAGATAATGGCTATTCTGCAGATGTATTTTTGGTTCTATAGTTGCATTTCCCTGGCAATGCTAAATTAGATTTAAGCTTTTAGTGATTGCCTCTTTTAAATGGGTGAGAGAATCAGCAGTGTGTTATTTTACCCTGCATTGGTGAGTTGTTAGGCATATGCAAAAGTTCTGTCTTAGTGGATTGCTTGGCTTGTTGAAATAGTAAAATATGAATTTAGCTTGAGCACAGAAGGTGTCCTGCCATCAATTTTCTGAACCCCCCCCCCCCCCCTCCTTCTTCCTCCCCTCCCTTTCCCCGACAAACACATAATGTGAGTGAGGCTCTCACCGTTCTGAGATCTGAAGAGGCTTAGGTGTACGCAACCTCTTCTCCATGTCTTTTGAAGTTAATTTCTTTGTCAAGCAGAGTCTTAGACGTACATGTTTGCCATGTGCCTGTTTGTGCTGTGCTAGAAATAGCTTGTGCCATATTTTGTCTTATGGAACCTGCAATTCGTGTGTTAGTTTTCCATTAGTGATCATCATGTTCTCAATACAGGTGCAAGTTATGTAAGTAATGATGCAGTTGCAACATTGCTCCAAGCGTATGCAAACCTGCTTGAATATACAGTTTTGCCTCTTTAACTTCATCTCCTAGAGTGGATCTAGTTTAATTGCTTGAAAGAAGACAGTGATGAGGGAAGTAAGAAAATGAGTACTTTTTATTTTTACTTGAATCATGCTATTAGCTGGTATCTATGGAAAAAAATAGTTGACAGTTAACCATCGTTATTATCAGTAGAGAGTTCAAGTTACAGATGCTGCGATTGTGTGCGTGCTAATGGTCACATGCTTGGTGGTGCTTCTATGTAGTTAATATGACATGCTAGAGGCGCTTTTTGAAAATGTGTTCTGCTACTTAAATTAACTATTGACCCTTTGTTACCTTTGAGAGACAACTGGTAATAGTGTCATTTATTGAGGCATCACATATGCTTATGTGAACTTTTGCGAGGAAGGTATCAGGAGCCACTTGAGACATAGGTTTTGGTGTCAACTCTTGTCATTTCAGTGGTGTTGTGAGGCGATCCTTCAGATCTCGTGACAGGTTCTTTTGGCATGTTCCTGTCTATTGTCACATGGCAGGTGTAGTGAGTGGTGGTTTTCTCCCGCAGAAGGGTTTTGCGTGCGATTTCTTTGTGTTCTTCTCTTCCTTCTGCCTTAGTCAAAATAAGTTGTGAAGGAATTGTGGCGCTTTGAAGTGCTGCCCATTATCTTAGGATTGCATGGTATGATACATGGGATACCAAGTTTCTCGTGCCTTTGTACAGAGAAGCTCAAGAGGCCACACTCTAGCTCAACTTCAGCCTAGGGATGCTTTTTATTACTATGTCCTGGCCTGGGCATAATGCTAAGGTTTTTAAAACCGATTAAAACTGACACTCATGTTTCTCAATCGCTGAGGGATTGCCACGTTATTAAGGTCTGGGGCCTTTTAATTTGTTGGGTTGTGTATAAGCCATATTGAGTCTTTGGACTGCACCTCTTGCACTTTGGTAGCTCTATTGACTACCAGTTCCAATTACAGACACCCAACGCTCTTCTTATTTCGTTAGCTTTGGACAGGATTGACCAGATGACACTCTTTGTCGAAGCACTGGATTGGAAGTCATTCTGATCTGGCCATATTGCCTTTTCCTCTTTGGCGCTTTTTTTGCATGTACTCATGATGCTAAACCCTTGGAGGACATATAGAAACAGAAGAATTCCATTTCTTGTCCGGCATGTAAGCCTATGTTACATAGACTAGGTATAAGTGCCCAAGTCGGGTATGTGAGTGTTGGATTTGTCTAATTTTTAGAACACAAGGCACTAGAACACGGCAGAATATATCTGTTTATGGGTACATTTTATTTATTTCTAAGGTAAAATGGTGTATTATGTGACGCACATGGTTCTAGTGATAATTGTGGCATATTCTACGAGATATGTTGGACACATATCTCATACCTATTTTCGAGTGTCGGTGTTCGACACGGGTACTTCACGTATTCTGGAGAGTCAATGTAACAGATATATCACCTTGTCGTTTGGTTTTAGAACGTAGAAATTTCAAACTTGTGTAGGAGTTGTATGGTAGACAACGTTCTTGTATTCAATACATGCAGAAATGACCTCTTATGCAATATTCGCACTAAGGAGCCAAGTAATAGAATCACAAGGTTCTTTACAAATCAAAACCCGCTTGAATTTGGGTCTATATAGAATACGGACTCTTTGAAGACGGTGGGATAGTGTAGAACACAAGAAGGTATTACAGCATAACATACTCGATCTGCAAAACTCTAATGGCTATTCAAGTTTTTCTTTTACGTTGCTACAGAATTTATTGGGAATATGACCTTTATGCCTTCGAGGACAAGGATCCATCAACATCTGAAACGAATCTTAGATGAGGATTCTCCAATTTGTTGAAGGGCATTGAGCTTCTCGAATGGAACTGTCAACTTCTGGGACTCGCCTGATTATTTTCTGAGTTCACGTATTCCGTCGATTTCCAAAAGGAGCTATCAACTTATTGAAGTTCCGAGATGTTGTATTGCCAAATCGATTTTTTGGCTTTCGAATGATATCATCTCTCACCTCTCTATGAACTATCAAACGGGTTCTATCTGAGTTTCAACCTAATAGTCTAGTGCTTTTTTGTTGTGAAATTTCAGAAATGAATTTTGTTCAGCAACTGAAAAATTATCGTTACGGGCAAACCTCGTGCTGCGGATTGGACAAAGATGTGCCCTCGAGCACACCGACCTCTTCTCCTCCTCCTTTCCTACGGGGCATCCAAGCAACTCGCAGACCCAGTTACTCAGGTTACATTTGACGCATGTTATGCAGTGAAACCTGCGTGTGTTTTACTTTCAAACCCAGTGGGTTATGTATTTTTTTGGTACATAGGATAAATAACATCATATATAACCGAGGCCACATCATACAACCAGTTTACAAAAAGAAAGTGAGATACACTCGGGTTGTGTGTGTGTGTGTGTGTGTGGAGGTCTGTCGAATGCGTTGCGTAGCTCCAGCTTTTGCCAAACAGTCTGCACATCCGCCGTCTTCACGTGAGGTATCGACAGTCTTGTATGATCTCTCCGTAAGGGTGTTTTTCACTTTCAGTATGTTCGATCATAAAGAGAACTACCATGACACCCATCAGTGGATTATGTGTAACTCTAATAATACACTACTAGATTCTGAAAACGTTGGATGTGCACCGAAGTTGACCCCATTGCCGAGCTCAAAGCGCGTTTGGCCTCGACAAAATTCTCTTCCAACGAGCGTTTTTGTAATGCGCTGTAGAGTTTAAAGTTGTCGTATCTTCGATCTTCCTCTTCCTTTATCTTTTGGGAAGGAAAATTCATCCGGAAATGATGATATTCCACACTTTCAGTTCAAAACAGGGGAGAAGAAGAAAACACTCATGAAATGGGCCACATATCTTAGCAATCCGTTACTCATGCATCGGATTGCTATAACCCTTTACCCTCATGCCTGGGGTATTCTAGCAATCTGTTACCCCTGTAATACTTTTGTGTGCTTGTAATTTGTGAAACTTTTCAGAGTCCTTTATGCAAAAGAAGTACTTTCGGTTGATTGCTTCAAGGAGATGCTCTAGAGCACATTGTGCTTTTTCACAATGTTGCGTGCCAATGCAGCTGAGTTTTGATGCCCTCATTATATATCCCTTTCCTCCTATTCTCATGTACAGTTCTTCTCAAGTGAGCAACACTCTTGTTAATCACCGCTCTCGCTCCCGCTTGTTTGTCCACGTTGTTCGCTTTTGCGCTCTCACTTTCCCTCGTGCTTGCGCTCTGCTCAACAAGCCGGTGACATAGGATATAGGACTGGGGGAGGAGAAAGGGAGATGGAACATCAAGTTGAGATGGTGGGAAGGGCATTTGTGGATCACTACTACAACCTCTTTGACAGTGATAGGGCTTCTCTCTCATCTCTCTACCATCCGACGTCCATGCTCAGCTTTGAGGGCCAGAAGGTGCATGGGGTCGATGAGATTTGCAGTAAGCTTAAGAATTTGCCGTTTGGTCAATGTCATCATGTCATTAGCACCGTCGACACTCAGCCTTCGTCGTTCCCTGGAGGCATCATGGTTCTTGTTAGTGGCAGCCTCCATTTGCCTGGAGAGGACCATCCTCTTCGGTTCAGCCAGGTTCTCTCTCTCTCTATCTCTCTCTCTCTCTCTTGCGCGCGCGCGCGCATAATAACATGGCAACGACATTGGCGCGCATTTTTCTTGAGAAATTCACGAGTGGAAGTTTGGTAACCGGTCAAAAGATTTGTTACTAAAAGTGGTATTCTATCGTACGAAATGCACTTATTATCGCCAATCACCCCTCGATTTTTTCTAAGAGACGCAAATTGTTCAATTGCTTTTGATAAGGGTATTTTAGTATAATCGTAATGTAAACCGGATTCTGGCATTCAAGCAAGGAGATACATCAATTTTTGTCGAACTCAGTTGATCCAAATTTTAAGTTTTGACCATTTCTACTGCTAAGAAGGTTATGTGTAGTTTCTTACTGACATCTTTCATGGACTTGGTTTAACGATTCGATGTTGTCACTTTTGCAGATGTTTCAATTGATTCCCATGCCAGAGGGAAGCTTTTTTGTGCAGAATGATGTATTCCGCCTTAACTATGGTTGAAATCTAACCATTCTCGGATGTCTGATTCGGCGGTGATCCGTGAATTCTTCTAAAAATATAATAAGAATGCTATTTCCTATCTTCTCTATCTTCCAAATAAAAGCAAAACCGTGTAAAATGGACTAGGACTAATGAAGAGGAAATTATTGCGCAAGTTTTCCTCATTTTTCTACATTGTGGAATTCAATGCCTTTGTTTCACTAGATTTTTGAATGTGTGAGAATAAGAAGACACCCTTTCTCGTGATCAATCTGACCACTTTCTTCATCCCTCGAAGGAGGAGGAGAATAGAGCCAGGAGGGAGACGTGTTTTTTTTTTTTTGAGCGAAGTTTAGAAATATATACCAACCGAAAAAAGCGTTTTACAGCTCAAACTAAATGTTAAAAAAAAAAAAAAGAAAAATACAGAGAGACAAGACAAGTTACAAAAGGAAAACACGCTCCGGGCCACTCAGTTGCAATGGGGCAATTCACGAACAGTCTGATCCGCAAACCACTCATGATGCAGAGGCTGTCCCGAATTTGAAGCAAAAAACGCCATTGCCAAAGATAAGCGCATAACACAGTCAGTGCCACGAGCAACGTGCATTGAATGTACATGGCTACAGTTAGCTATATTACACAAAAGATGCTGAACGGAAGGATGATGCCGCTCAGCATTCTGCATCTGCACAAGAACTTCGGAGTGAGGGAGAAGTATAATAATATGGAAACAAAGATGCCGCATCAACCATGCAATAGCTAGCAGCACAGCATCCGCTGTCGCCATATTCTCATCTGGTGAGAAAATATAATCAGTGCATACACCAATTGGAGTCCACGAAGAGCTAAACATCACCATACCAATACCAAAATGTGAACCAAGATCAAGACTTAAGACTGGACCGGTCAGAGAGCTAGTATCCAAACTATTAGAGTACTTAGCAACCGAGATGGCATAGAATATCCCTTTTGGCGGGAATGAGCAGTCACAACCATGCGGAGAGAAGCGCAATGGGAATAAAGGATAATAAAAATGCTCAAATTGAATTGAGCATCTCCCCTAAGTCCGAGGGAACTTAGCTGCTAATTTCTGGAAGCAATGCACATAACGGGGAGTAAAACTAATGGTGCTCATTAGAGCCCTTGCGTGGGCAAGAACACCTTCAAGAGAAAATTGCACTCGTCTGAAAACCAGTGCGTTCCGTGCGCACCAGATCGTCCAGAGTACCATTAGGACTTGTATGAGTTCATACAGATCTTTACTAGAACGGAAGATTGGTTTGGTCAAATAATGAGCGACCCATCCACGCGCCGAGGTAAAGATAGGTGTACCACTAATGCCAAAATATCGGGCCCAAATAGGTTGAATGTAACCACAGTCGAGAAAGAGGTGGTTCTGTGTTTCTGGGAAGCGTGAGCAGATGTGACACGTCTCAGATATCTGGCATATCCTACGTGCTAAGGCGAAGGCTACTGTAAGTCGCTGATGCAGCAACTGCCAGACAAAAAATTTGATTTTCTCGGGAATCGGCAATTTCCAAAGGTTTTGCCAGACCTTGGGAGGTAAGCTGTTCAGTGAGGACAAATTTTGGACTTTCAACCCTGATAGATAGTTGTAAGTTCTGGTAGTTGCAAATTTGCCTTCCCGGGCAAATGGCCAGAAACACACATCAGAGGACCCAAAATGAAGTAACGGAATTTGCAGAATAGTTGAGACTATACCCGGCGGGAATGTATCAAACAGGACTGGCAAGTTCCAGCAGCACGAATTTAAAAGGAACAGGTCTGCAATGTGCCAGTGCTCATTCTGCTCAGTTCGATAAAATTGCAATTGATCAGGGGGTTTTTGAGGCAACCACCAATCCATCCAGACAGAAATCGAGTGGCCATTCCCTATTTGCCATTGGATGCTGTGGTTAAGAGCTCTCTGACCCACCAAAATACTACGCCAGATCCAAGATCCTTGCCGAGGAGGCTTAGCCTTAAGGAAGTTCCTCTGTGCGAAATACTTGCCTTTTAGCACTTGCGCTAATAGACTGTTTGGGAAGGTCCAAATCTTCCATGCTTGTTTAACCAACAACGATTGATTAAAAACTTTAAAATCTCGAAAACCCAGACCGCCCAATTTGGTTGGCAGACACAGAGTAGGCCAGGAGAGCCAATGAATCGATTTATGACCTACATCTCCTGACCACCAGAAGCGTGCAAGAATTTGATCTAGCTTATGACAGACTGACGCCGGAAATTTATAAACTGACATATAATGAACGAGAAGCGAAGCTAGAACCGAACGAATGAGAGTAGCCCGACCAGCTTTATTGAGAAGGAGGCCTAACCAGTGTGCACACCTGTCCTGCACGCGCTGTATAATACTATTAAAGATCTCATTTTTACTGTCTGTAATATCCAATTGAATACCCAAATATTTGCCAAATCCATGTTGCTCATTGAACTCAAACGCCTGTTGAATCTGGCTTCGCATCGCAGTTGGTGCATTAGGACTAATCACAAGACTAGATTTCTCCCAATTTATTAGCTGGCCAGACATGCTACAGTAGTCTGCTAAAACTTGCTTAAAAGTAGCAATATTCTGATCCACATGCCTATGCAGACGCAAGAAAAGATAGATATCATCCGCATACATCAAATGCGTGATTGCCGGCGAACTTCGACCTACTTTAATGCCCTGGAATTTACCCTGACTTGCAGCAGTAAGCAGTCCCATCGACAAGATTTCTGAGCAAAGGATGAACAAGAAGGGGGATAAAGGGTCCCCTTGACGAATACCACACCGTGGTTTGAAGGCAGCTGTTGGAGCCCCATTGACCAGAATGGAGTACGAGACCGAGGTGACACATTGATGGATTAAGTTGACCCACGACTGAGGAAAACCAAAGCTTAGGAGGACTTCGAACAGGAAGTCCCATCGGAGCCTGTCAAAAGCCTTACTCAAAAGCCTGTCAAAAACCAAAGCTTAGGAAAACCAAAGATTAAGTTGACCAGAAGTTAAACATAAGATAATCGCATTCAAAACTGTGTAACATTTTTTCTCGGATTCCAACCAAGCCTTAGGTTATGTTCACAATACTCAAACTTGATTGTCACGGTTAATTTCCTAGGTGTGGAGGCTCCGACAAATCAGAGGCACTCATTGGGTCCGGTCAAAGAGGACTTGCTACGTGAGACCGCGTGCAGACTTTGTTTGCACCGTAATTGTACACTTTGTTTAGATGACAAACTCTTATTAATCAGTTTTAAAGATGACGTGGTGAGTCATTCTTACCTAAAATACCCGTCAATTTCCACAAACCACGTGGTTTTACAGACTTCTTCTAAGACAAAAGGAAGTAACACAAATCCATGTTGTCCAAACCTATAGTCTCACGTTGGCAAAACATGAAAGTGGTACAAAGTTTTGTTCTATAGTCATAATAATGTTGGCCTTATATACACTATTGTGGTAAACCTATGGTCCACATTGATTCGCATATCACAATAATCTTTCTTTGCCCCCTATTATACAAGAAGTTATTCAATAAAAAACTATAGCTGGTGGACAAATCCGCCGACATCTTCATCAACAATCACATGCTCTAAAGTTTGGACAAAGTTTCGCAAAAGCCATTGGGGTGGGGTGGGGTGACGATTAATGCTCAAACCCATTTACCATCCGGCATGATCTTAATGTGTTGTTTATTTTAAAATTTGAGGAGCAGTGAGTTTAAGTAGGTAATAAATGAGTGTTAATTTAACCATATACATAGTCTACCTTTTTACATGAAAAGTTTCCGTAACCTAAAATTTTTCTTATCTTCTCTCTCACAATGTCACCACGTAAAAAGTACGCCGCCACCACCACTGTTGCCGTGCGTTCGGCGGTGACCGTCATTTTTCCAGTTTTGTCTGTCACAAGCCAACTCTACGATGACTAGTTATTTACATAGCTTTGGTCCAAAAATGTACAGAGAATGGTAGTGCCATCTATCCACTACTCCAAACTTGTCGCAACGAAAGCTCATTCTCTAGTGTGTGTGTGTGTGTGTGTGTGTGTATTTGGTACAAAAATTGGTAGCAGTAGTGTGTGTGTGGGGTACAAAAATTGGTAGGACCGTAAGACTTTGATCCAACCAGTAGAGTATTACGTCTCGAAAGCTTATAAGGCCACCACATACATCTGAGCCTCCGATTTTCGCATCTATGTCGGAACCGAAACGCATGTATGAAACCCTAACCAATTAGTATGCCTGAATTGAAATCCTGAAAACCGCTGAACCAATTCTTTATCGGTATTCTCTTGTCAGTCTCACCTCTCACAGGTAATGATAGCGTCGGAGGGCAAAAGCAAGAATATGGTCTTTCTGGGTGAACTTTGGTGAAATTGTCACATATACACAAATGAAAGCAGCACACACCCATGAGTGTGATGCGCTGTATGTTCAAGTTGCCCTTTACTTTCCATATATAACGGGGAATTGAATTATTGCGCTCTTTTTTCTTCTTCTTTTCCCCTTTCTTTTTTGCGGATGGGCAAGGGGATGTCACTAAATAATATTAAGTTGGATTACAAAGTTACAAATCCGACATCAAACTCTGACTAGCACTTCAACCAATCTCAGATGAGCATAAGCGGAATTACTCTGATATTCTCGTGGTTTCCAAGTGTCTATTTAAGTAACGAGTCATATTAAATTATCGAGTTTTAGCGCTTCAGTTAATCTCAAACGAGCATAAGGCGAATTACATTCATAATATTGAAGTACTTTTTAAATAGACATTTGCATATCGATCCAACTTGAATTAAATGAGAACTTAAAAAGCGTGTCCAAACTTGACTATTATCTTTTCAATTGATATGATAATCTCGGATTAACTTGTAAATGGTCGACTCGATTGCTTAGGATACCTTGCCACCATAATAAATATACTAATACTAAAGCTGAAATCATGGAGTCAAAGTGACCATGTTGCCACCGGAATAAATACTAACACAAAACTGAAATTATGGAATCAAAACCTAACCATTAAAGTGACAATAACCACCAGAATATTAATAGTAATAAAACCAGGATAACGATCTTCTATTCTACAACATGTTTTCACTAACAGCTATAGTGATAAAAGATCGTCAGCGCAAGTATTTTGATACTATATTTAAAATTACAGTGATAATCTTTTAGTGTTAAAATGTCCCTTTAACGACACTTTTCTTAAGGAAAAAATTTAGCTGTTAAACGCGTTGAAGGAATCTTCTCCTACCCTCATATAGCGATAATTAATGGTTGCTAAATGTTTCTAATAACTTTTATTTAGTGACACTAAAAAAAATGTTTCTAAGAATTGTCGTTAAAGTGTTAGCAAAAAAGCCATTAAAAATATTTAACGACTATTAATTGTCACTGTACACGGGGTTGAATGAAGATTCTTACCCAAATTTATTCTTTTCTTAATCACATCTAAAGTGTTGTACAGCACTAGTTCCAAATCTGTAATCAATGCACTTAATAAAATAAGAATGCCCTAGTAATTTATATATATTGACATCAAGTGGCATCACTGTGACTAGTGGGTGGTAGACTATTTAATAAAAACCACGTGAAACCCAGAAATAATTAAAAATTTTTGCTATCTTTTCCAAAGTTTAATTATTACTAAATGCAATTTTGCACATTATCTTGTTCCTTCAATCAGTTGCTAGATCTTTGTCACGTAATTTTCTTCACTCTCAGCTTGGCTATAAAAAGACATTAGAAGAACTCAAACACCATAGCTAAGCCAAACACAGTACCAGTTATGGCAATTACCCACCAACCTCTGCTAGAGACACCCAAGAAAAGCTCCCATTTCAAGTTCCTGTATGTTTTCCTCACCATAGTTGTTGTCATAAGCCCAGTTGCTTATGTTGCTACCAGGCTGAAATACTCCACTTCCCCTTCTCCTTTGAAAGCTCGTATTTGCGATAAGGCCCACGATCGGGTATCATGCATGGCTATGGTATCCGAAATAACATCTGCTCGATCGATCCAAACAAACGATATAGACTTGCTACAGGTCTTTTTGGAGAAATATATGTCGCATTTACGAGATGCAGTTGAAATGACGAACGATGTTAGCATTCGGATCAACAACCCCAAGGAACAAGCGGCTCTAGCGGATTGCCTGGAGTTGATGGATGTGTCAAAGGATAGGCTGATGGACTCGATTGTGGCACTTGGGTATCGGAAGGCCCATTCCCGTTCGGATGCTCATGCATGGCTTAGTAGTGTACTCACTAACCATGTTACGTGCTTGGATGGCCTCGATGGGCCAGCCCGGTCCATCATGGAGCCTAGTCTCGAAAACTTGATATCAAGGGCAAGAACATCCTTGGCAATGGTGGTTGCAATATCACCACTGAATGCCGAAGTTCTTCGACCGCTGAACGGGGACTTCCCGTCGTGGGTCACATCTAGGGATCGAAAGCTCTTAGAAGCTTTCCCTAATGTCATCAATGCCAACGTGGTGGTGGCAAAGGATGGCAGTGGTAACTACAAAACTATCCAAGAAGCCGTAGCATCTGCACCAAATAATGGCAAGAGCAGGTACGTTATCTACATTAAGAAAGGAACTTATAAAGAGAATATTGAAATCGGAAAGGCGAAGACAAATGTGATGATCACGGGTGATGGCATGGATTCGACCATCATCACGGGTAGCCTAAACGTCGTCGATGGGTCAACGACGTTCAAATCTGCAACAGTTGGTAAAATATCTTCTCATCTTTTTAATTAAAACTTAACTTGCCATAAATACTTCATGCTAGTGCATGAAACCCTCATTGCACAAAATTTTCTTCCATGAGTTCACTGAAATTTTATATTTTCTCCAACTTTTGGACCATTGACATCATTTTTGACAAAAGTTTAAGCTTGTGGGCCATTTCTACAAGGCCCAAGCTATGACTGGTGAGGCCCATTAAGTAGTTGGACATGACAGGTCCTAGTGAGAAATGATCTAAATTGGGCAGTAGAGACTAGAGTGTTATATTTAAGACTTCGGTAAAGAAGAATGAAACCTTTTGCATAACAAACTTTGTTGTATGATCTACAAAAATGCAGCTGCTGTTGGGGATGGATTCATAGCCCAGGATCTCTGTTTCCAAAACACAGCTGGGCCGGAGAAGCACCAGGCCGTGGCGCTACGCGTCGGGGCCGATCAGTCCGTTATAAACCGTTGCCGGATCGACGCTTACCAAGACACCCTCTACACTCACACCCTCCGCCAATTCTATAGAGATTGCTACATTACCGGAACCGTGGACTTCATATTTGGCGACGCGGCTGTGGTGTTCCAAAATTGCCAACTCGTGGCCCGAAAGCCCATGAGCGGACAGGGTAACATGGTAACGGCCCAAGGCCGAACTGACCCGAACCAAAACACCGGGACCTCGATCCAGAGTTGTAATATCATAGCGAGCGCGGACCTTGAGCCCGTAAAGGGGTCCATAAAATCTTACTTGGGCCGCCCGTGGAAAGAGTACTCGAGGACTGTTGTCATGCAATCCTACATTGGAGACCACATTGACGCAACAGGTTGGTCAGTATGGACCGGGGACTTTGCTTTGAAAACATTGTACTATGGCGAGTACTCGAACCGAGGGTCGGGTGCGGGTACCGCCAAGCGCGTTAGCTGGCCCGGATACCACGTCATCACAAGCGCTGCCGAGGCGAGCAAATTCACGGTAGCCGAGCTGATACAAGGAGGGGCATGGATAAAGTCTAGTGGAGTGACTTATACCGAGGGGTTGTGAGGTTGGGGCATCTGTTACTTTCAGGGGCTTTTGTTGTATTAACTACCGGTAAGACATGGTGAGAAGTTGCTTCTTGAATTGGGCCCTGTCGTATCGCAATAAAACCAAGGACATTTGTGAAAGAGGTATCGTTTAGTTGATGGGTTTTGCCTAAGATTATGGTGAATGATAAGTAGTAGGAAATTAGAATCACATTTCTCTTTTCCTCGTGTATCAAATTTATATTTGATTCCATATTTGTGCAAACAAACAAATTGATCTCGATGGAGAAAGCATCTGCGGAGTACAAGAAAAACTAACGTTTTCAAGTGAGATTTACAAGAAAAACTAACGTTCTCCGCACTAGTGCAGATCCACAAAATTGTAGCCTCAAGGAGTGTAGCTGGAACGATGGACACATCCCCTTCTGGCTGAATCTCTCAAAAGCCCGTACCGCAAACGAACTGCACTGCTTCGAAAGTAGCTATTGAAAATACATAAAACCAGAGGGCTAATGTGAGAAAAAAAATCATTTTTTATTCGGTAACATAACCAGTGGGCTGGCTCTCTCTCTCTCGCATGCCCATAATAACGTGGCAACGACATTGGCGTGCATTTTTCTTGAGAAGTTTATGAGTGAAAGTTAGTCACTGGACAAAAGATTTGTTACTTACTAGAAGTCGTATTCTTTTGTACGAATGCACTTATTATCGGCAATCACCCCTCGATTTTCCTAGGAGATGCAGATGGTTCAGTTGCTTTGAATAAGGATACTTTAGTATAAACGTAAGGAAAACTGGATTCTTACATTCGAGTAAGGAGATATATCAATTTTTGTGGAACTCAGTCGGTCCAAATTTTACGTTTTGACCATTTTTACTGTTAAGTGTTAAGGAGGTTATGCGTAATTCCTTACTAGTGGCCGATAACATCTTTCATGCAATTTAGTTTAACGATTCGATGTTGTCACTTTTGCAGATGTTTCACTTGATTCCCATTCCAGAGGGATGCATTCCGCCTTAACTATGGTTGAAATCTAACCAATCTCGGATGTCTGATTGGGGTTGGGGGGGGGGGGGGGGGGTTGCCATTTTCTTTTTTCTCTCTCTTTCAAATAAAAGCAAAAGCGTGTAAAATGAATTACAACTAATAAAAAGAAATTTATTGTGCAAGTTTTTCTCATTTTTCTACATTGTGGAATTTGATGCCTTAATTCACTAGATTCGAACGTGTGAGAAGAAGAATACACCTTTTCTCATGATCAGCCTGACCAATTTCTTCATGGCTTGAAGAGTTCAAAAAAGGAGGAGCACAGAGAAGTTAAAAAGACGATATATGTATGTTATACGATGAAGAGTTTATAGACAACTCTCTGTGATTGTACGTGAAGTATAATTCTCATACTATGTAACTAGGATGAGAAGAAAAAAAAATGTAAGATGCTCCTTTGTGTAACATTTTTCCTTAGATTCCAAAGGCAACCAAGCCTTAGTTTGTATTCACAACATTCAAACCTGTTTGTCACAGTCAATTTTTCAGGGATGGAGGCTCCAACAAATCATCATTGGAATGAACTCTTTGAGTCCGGTCAGAGAGGACCTTTCACCTAGTCCTCAATTTGCACAAATCACACGGTTTTACACACTTCTTTTTGGACTAAAGGAAACAACACGAAGGATATATGGTGTTTATCCCCAGTCTCACGTTGACAAAACAGAAACGTGATGCAAAGTTCTGTTCTATGGTCATAAACTCATAATGGTGTCGGCCTCATATACATTGTTGCAGTAGACACCTACGCTCCACATTGATTCACAAATCTCAATCTTGTCAAGTCTTCTTAGCCTCTATTCTATTATACATAAACTTTATCCAAAAAAAGAAAAAAAACTATAGCTGGTGGACAAATCTGTAGGCATCTTCGTCGACATTCACATGCTCTATATATAGTTTCGATAAAGTTCTAAATATAAGCCTGGCAATAAATGCCCAAACTACTTTATAGTTCACATCCACATCTGACCGCTTAAAACTCACTAAAACCCATCCATTTGATAATTTAATATTAGTAGGTCACTTTGAAATTTAAGAACCGCATGTTATAAGTGATGTCGTAAATAGGTACTCGTTTATTCATATAAGTAGTTGGGTTAGAAGTCCCGCAACATAAAATTTTCTCGAGTGTTCTCCTTGACAAGCCACCACGTAAAAGTAGGTCATCGTTACCGTCATTGCCGTTCGACTGTGAGAGCGTCTTTTCTCCTATCTATCTCTCTCACGAGATATTTCTTACTATGATTTTACTTTAAGTCATTGTAGAGTTAAAATCCGAAAAAACGTGTAGAGACCGGTAGTGCCATCCTTCCACTACTCCAAATTTGTCACAACCAAAGCTTTCAATTGTCCTGTCAATCTCACCACTCACAGGCAATGATAGCATCAGAAGGGAAAAGCAAGAATAGGGTCTTTCTCGGTGAACTTTGGTGACATTTTCACATATACAAATGAAAACAGCACACTCAGATGAGTGGGATACACTGTTATCACAACATCCTTTGCATCATCAAATTGCCCTTTCCCAGTTTACTTTCGATACATTCAAAGAAGACTTGCTTGGGTTCTTCTTTCTTCCTAGTCTACTTTATTTTTTCAGTTGCGGCCGAGGCAGAGGGTGCGACAAAATGATATTAAGTTGGACTGTAAAGTAAAAAACGTGTGATCAAACTTTGATTAGAACTTCGACCAATCTCAGATGAGCATAAAGCGACTTGCTTTCATGTCTACATACTTTTTAAATGTACATTTGCATATTGAGCCAACTTTAATTGATTGAGAACTTAAAATCCGCACTCAAACTTGACTATTATCTTTTGCACTGATCTCATAACCTCGGATTATCTCGTAAGTGGTCGATTACTTAAGATACCTTGGCCACATTTCAACCCGATCTCATAAAACGGACAAGTGGTACCACCATAATAAAAGATATAAAGCTGAAATCATGGAGTCAAAAACCTAATTATTAATAGTGATAACAACTACCCGAACACTAATATTAATAAGAACGCGATAAGGATTCTCTGTTGTACAAGATAATTGCCGTAACAGTTTTAGTGACAAAGAGTTACTAATTCAAGTATTTTATTATCGTTACTAAAATTTATAATGATGATATTTTATTATTAAAATGCATTTAGCAATAAATTTTTTTATCAAAACGAAATTACTTTACAGCAGAAACATCCTCATAATTTACAAATTGTGACATCAAGTGGCATCATTGGGACTAGTGGGTGGAACACTGTTTAATGATTTTTTTATTTTTTTTATCTTTTTCTCTCTTTTCCAAAGTTTGATTATTACTAGATGCAATTTTGTACATTATCCTTTCCCTGCAATCAGTTGCTTGATCTTTGTCACGATCTTCTCTTCACTCTCAGCTTGTCTATATAAAGACACTAGAAGAACTGAAGCACCATAGCTAAGCCCAAAACACAGTATCAGTCATGGCAATTCCCCATCAACCTCTGCTAGAGACACCCAAGAAAAGCTCCCATTTCAAGTTTCTTTACGTTTTCCTCTCCATAGTTGTTGTCATAAGCCCAGTTGCTTATGTTGCTACTAGGCTGAAATACTCCACTTCCCCTTCTCCTTTAAAAGCCCATATTTGCGATAAGGCGCACGATCGGGTATCGTGCATGGCTATGGTATCCGAAATAACGTATGTTCGATCGATCCAAATGAACGATATAGATTTGCTACAGGTCTTTCTGGAGAAATATATGTCACATCTACGAGATGCAGTTGAGATGGCGAACGATGTTAGTAATCGGATCAACAACCCCAAGGAACAAGCGGCTCTAGCGGATTGCCTGGAGTTGATGGATGTGTCCAAGGATAAGGTGATGGACTCGGTTGTGGCACTGGGGTATCGGACGGCCCATTCCCGTTCGGATGCCCATGCATGGCTCAGTAGTGTGCTCACTAACCACGTTACCTGCTTGGATGGGCTCGATGGGCCAGCCCGGTCCATCTTGGAGCCTAGTCTTGAAAACTTGATATCAAGGGCAAGAACGTCCTTGGCAATGGTGGTCGCAATATCACCACCCAATGCCGAAGTTCTCCGACCACTGAACGGAGATTTCCCGTCGTGGGTCACACCTAGGGACCGAAAGCTCTTGGAAGCTTTCCCTAATGACATCAATGCCAATGTAGTTGTGGCGAAGGACGGCAGTGGTAACTACAAAACTATCCAAGAAGCTGTGGCATCAGCACCAAACAAGGGCAAGAGCCGTTACGTTATTTACGTGAAGAAAGGAACATACAAAGAGAATATCGAAATCGGAAAGGCGAAGAAAAATGTGATGATCACGGGCGACGGCATGGACTCGACCATCATCACGGGTAGCCTAAATGTCGTGGATGGGTCGACGACGTTCAAATCTGCAACAGTTGGTAAAATATTTTCTCATCTTTTTAATTAAAGCTTAACTTGCTATAAATACTTCATCCTAGTGCAAGAAACCTTCATTACACAAAATTTTCTTCCATGGGCTCACTGAAATTTCATATTTTCTTAACTTTTGGACCATTGACATCATTTTTGACAAAAGTTCAAGCTAAGACTGGTGAGGCCCATTAAGTACTCCTAGTGCTAAATGATCTAAATTGGGCTGTAAGATTGGTGTATTTAAGACTTTGGTAAAGAAGGATGAAACATTTTGCATAACAAGCTTTGTTGTATGATCTACCAAAATGCAGCTGCTGTTGGGGATGGATTCATAGCCCAGGATCTGTGTTTCCAAAACACGGCTGGGCCGCAGAAGCACCAGGCCGTGGCGCTACGAGTCGGAGCCGATCAGTCCGTCATAAATCGTTGCCGGATCGATGCTTACCAAGACACCCTCTACACACACACCCTCCGCCAATTCTATAGAGATTGCTACGTTACCGGAACCGTGGACTTCATCTTTGGCAATGCAGCTGTGGTTCTTCAAAATTGCCAGCTCGTGGCCCGAAAGCCCATGAGCGGACAGGGGAACATGGTAACGGCCCAAGGCCGAACTGACCCGAACCAAAACACCGGGACCTCGATCCAGAGTTGTAATATCATAGCGAGCTCGGACCTTGAGCCCGTAAAGGGGTCCATAAAATCATACTTGGGCCGCCCGTGGAAAGAGTACTCGAGGACTGTTGTCATGCAATCGTACATTGGTGACCACATTGACGCATCAGGTTGGTCAATATGGACCGGGGACTTTGCTTTGAAAACATTGTACTATGGCGAGTACTCGAACCGAGGGCCGGGTGCGGGTACCGCCAAGCGCGTTAGCTGGCCCGGATACCACGTCATCACAAGCGTTGTCGAGGCGAGGAAATTCACGGTAGCCGAGCTGATACAAGGAGGGGCATGGCTAAAGTCTAGTGGAGTGACTTATACCGAGGGGTTGTGAGGTTGGGGCATCTGTTACTTTCAGGGGCTTTTGTTGTATTAACTACCGGTAAGACATTGTGAGAAGTTGCTTCTTGGGCCTGGACCTTGGACTTGGGCGGTGTTGAATCGCAATCAGTCCAATGACATTTGTCAAAGAGGTCAAGTTTAGTTCATGGGTTTTGCCTAAGATTATGGTGAATGCTAAGTAGTAGGAAATTAGAAACATAATTTTCTGCATGTGTGGCTTTGGCAAACAGATTTGGAGTACACTCCTTCAGAAGTTCAAAATAAGCTGAGCCCCTTCCACCATAAGTTGCTGCAATTTTTTCCCTTTAATTTCCATCTGAAGTTGTGCAGTCTCTTGGTTTGAGTAAGAATCCCAAGGTACTGCCTTGAGGCTGTTTCGAGCAATAACAGAACCAATCACCCACAAAAACCGAATTGTTGTCGCTTCAGCTGGTATTTCGACCATGAACCATGAAATTCTTAGAGCAAAATTGACAGTGAGATTCGTTGACAATGGACGTCCAAAACTTGTGATGTATGATTGGTGATATGCATGCTAGCCAATTGTTTTTAGTCTGTAACTGGTATATGTTCAAGCCCAGTCATTTGCAGAAGCTACAATTTTCACCAGTACAACTGAAAGAATTCACCTCTTTACATGTTCATTCCTTGCCGTAATATCAAAAGATAAGGGGGAAAAAAAAAGAATGTTGCATCATCCCAAATCAGTGTCACCTTCCAACATTGGAGAACATATCTTGCCTCACATCCCCAGTCCCACACCTAACTTCTCATCTTTGTTATCTACTTTTAAGTTAATAATTCACATACACACAAGAGATGCAGTTCTCTTCTAAATTTACACCACTCGTCTTTGACAGCCTGCATTCTCCTCGCAGCTCCTCTTGTGACAAATATCCCCCAAGTACAAAAAGGGGACAATGATTGCCTTGTAGACATTTGTCCCTCTTCGGTTTCTCATGCCAAATTTGGGAAGCTTACTACGCCACTTCTATATTTGAAGGCTTCGTGTTGCCTTCAACGAATTTTGCCTTTGACGACTTTGCTGCTCGTGATGACCTCGAGGAAGAGGAAGACTTGGGGGAAGAAGTCGATTTGCTCTTCTTCCGCTTCTGTTTTTTGGGAATATTTGGAAGGTCCGAGGGTTGTATGTCCTTGAACATCTCGGAAGTTGCTTGTCGTCCCATGGATTCTCCAAAATCTATAGAAAAAAATTGGTCAGGATTGATATGTCTGATCCTTGTGCAAGCAGAATCCCAAAATAACATCAAATTAATAACTCAAATCACGATGACATTTTCGAATACACGACGCCCAATGCAGTCCTGCAGATTTCAAAATCCACACTGCACATGTAGCTAATGTGTCACTTGGCTTCAAAGAATAGGATGATCAGCAAACTCTCATTGAAGAGTCATACTGTTTCCAATCAAGACCAACCATGATTTTCCTAATTATATTACAACTACTCTAATAGTGTGTCTAATGTAATGTCTTTACATAGGTCATACTGGGGTGCTATATATAATTTAAGCCTACAAAAAAATCAACAAATTTGGACTGGTCCTCTCTTGGACCATCCCTTGATTGATTCCCTTGTTATAAAAGCAATGTCTCGTGACAGATGAGCCAAATTCCTCCCGTTGGAGACAAAGAATCTTTGTAAGCTTTTTCCTATCTTACAAGTTAACTTCTCTAATTTATAAGAAACATTGGACAATTCTATATGTTGTCTTCCTAACATTTTCACCTATCCCTTGTTTGATTAGGAACCTTGCACATGATGTGAATCACTAAATACAGGGAGAAATATAAAGAAACAAACCTTGAGAGGACCAAGGGGAAAGAGCTGAACCAGAATTACCAATTGATGTGGCTGCAAAGTCGGGTCCTGTCTTGAACTCATTCATCTGTACATATTTATTTTAACAACAAAAGTGACAACAAAATAACCAAGTTAATACGAAAGAACAATATACGTTCCACCACGTCGAATGAATAAAAGCAATGGCGTACCCAACTAGGCGCGGTGCCAGAGGGGCTATCCCAACCAATATGCGCAACATGTTTGACATCGGTTGGGTACCCAATTTCAATCTCGCGCTCCTTCACAACTGCAAGGGTGTTAGCGGAGACGTTACAGTTATGCATGGTTGTACGACTTATAACGATTGTAACCTTTTTGGGCTACATGGTTATCATAAGGGGATTCGAATCCGGAAAACACACACATGAATTGAAGATAAAGATCATTACCAAAGATTTGGGAGATGTATTTGAATCCTTTGTAAATCCCTTTCATCTTGGTTCCCATGGTGGAGACTCTGCAAGCCTTATAAAATTATCCTTCTTCTAGGACAAATGTCACAGTAGAAGAAGCACCAAACAAAAATGGGGAGAGATGGTTCCTTTGCCTGTTAAAAAAGCAAGCGTGAACATGTGGGTATTTTCTCAAATCACCTTTTTCTTCAAAGAAAACAAAAGGGGGAAACAAAAATAAAACAAAAAGCTGGAAACAGTTTGCCTTGGAAATGGGAATGGTATCTATCCCTCACTCTAAGAGAATTGGTATACATATATGGAATCAAAAGGACATCTGGGCAATTGGGGATCTTAACCAATAACCAATGCTAACACAAGGATTTGCAGTAATACCTTTTTCAGACAAGGAATGAGATGATGCAAGGAGAAAGGAGGCTCAAAAGAGAAACTGCTTCCCCTTCCCTTCCAGCCACATTCCCCATCTCCCTTCAGCTGTAAGCTAACATTCTTGACACATACATTCAAAATGCATGCCAAAACAAACAAACCCAACGGGAAGAAACCAAGATAGAATTCAGGAAAAGAAGTAGAAAGCAAAACAAAGAGAAATGCTGCTAGCTAGCTATGGGTGCTTTCTTGTTTGGGATGGAGTTGGACCTTAGATTGATGGAAAATGGCAAGAGAGTTGGCCCGAGGGGAGGGAAGAGAAATTAGGCAAAGGGGAAGAGAAGGAAGAAGAAGGAAGGGAAACACAGAGTGGGGAGAAGGGAAAGGTGGAGAACCACGAAAACCACCCAAAAGATGGATGGGGGATGGTTTTCTAAGGACATGGACAGAAACTAGAAAGTACACAGCAATGAATACACAAATAATGAAGTAAAGACATTGTCATAAATCTTTTTTTATTTTTTTTGGAATTTTTATTTATTGGGGGGCTGTAAATGGGGTCAAATAAAATGGATTTTGTTTGGTGCATCAGTGTTTTCTTGTTGAACGAAAATGGCGGGTCTGATCTGGTCCTTTTCTATTTCTGTCTGTCTTAATTAAGCTCCTAAATAACTGCTTTAGCTCTCTTAAAATGCGGGCAACATTCAGACCAAAGAGAATATTATAGATTTTATGTCTTTGTTAATCCACCTACCCTTGTTTGTTTAGTCCATCCCTCTCCCCCCCCCCCCCTCCAAACAACACACACACACGCATCCTAAAAATAAAAGGAGTAATAATCTAAGAGATTCAACAAAATTTTCAAGGTTAATTAAGTTTTTTCACCTTTAAAGTTTACTATTTTGGAATTCAAATTCTGGAATCGAATCGGTGGAGTGTAATAGTTCACACTTGCAAGCGGATGCTAAAAATATGATCGAATGCTTTTAGTTTGGATCGTTATTATAGATGATGTTAAAGGGCATCCATTCACGGTTCTTAAACATGATTTCAGTTGTTGAGATGAAAATTTGAATGAAAGAGTTGTCAACTTTTTTTATGCCTTCGATCTTTCGTAATGTATTCCCTCGCTAGCATTCACCTCTTTTTATCTTTAAAAAAAAAAATAGTGTCAGACATAGACAAAACCCTTTTCTACTCAAATATCTTTAAAACCCATCTTATATAATTTATTTATTTGATGATTTTCTAAGAATTATGTTTAGGTTCTTTTCTTTATAAGGTCCAATAACATTACAACTGCGTCATCCCTCCCAACTGTCAAGAGTCATTGTTTGCTCATTCGTGCTATCCACAGAATAATCATATCAATTATTTGTTCAGATTTGCTACCAAATGGAGAATTGAAGTCAGATTCTTTCCAAATCATGCCATGGTGTTCATTTCAGAATCATTCCTTAGTAATAAACTATGTTTAGCCACCCACACATATGTGCCTTAATTTCCTGATCTGCTGTGACACCACACCACCTTTCATGTGGTACCTTTGGGAACTCCAACCTAATCCTTATGTAAATATTAGGAAAAGAGAAAAGTTGGAGCCACGTCTTATGAAGTTGTTGCTTGTTTTGCAACACAGCTGAACTTCTATGGTACCTGAACTTGGAGATGGTGTTAGTCATTTTCAGACAGCCTTGTGCTTTCCATGGTAATACAGAGATCATCACGAGTTCCTTAAGAAGAAAGAAAAAAAAAGACTTTGATTGCAGTTCTTATGTTTGATGTTGAACATTTACAAGGGTCTTTAAGGGATCTTCAAGAACATTTTTGATAATCGAGACTACGAGTAATAGGTCGTGACAAAGTTACCGTCCCAAGTTAGAAGAATTGAACCCTGAACCTTAATAAAATACGTGATGGAGTAAATATTACATGGTTCTGAATTATTAGTCCCGATCTCTGAGAACCGTTAAAATAAGAAGGAGGATATAACAGAAGGACAGACTAAAAGAGACAGAGGGCTATTCCATATTACATCTAATGGTTTTAGATAGCCAGAATCACTGATTCGAAACTGTACATATTTTATTCTCAGTCAGTAATTTCAATGGTTTGCTTAAATTTTCTCCCAGTGAATCTTGCTTGGACGTAGCCGGACAGCCCAATCAAGTGAAGTGCAAATCATTTTTCAATATACCATTTAAATCGCCTTTTGCTACGTCCACAAAGAAAATTACTTTCTAAAAACCAAAGAATAAGATTTTACGTCATCTTATCTCTAACTTTAATCACAATGAGGAAATCAAAAACTCAAGTACCAAAAATAAGAATTAGGAAGCGAATTCAAAACATTAATATGCCCAAATTTCTGAGATTTGAACTAAGATCTGCTTTAAAGGGACGAAGGAAGTATGATTAGATGGTTGAACTAAAGGTTGTGAAATTCAATTAGAGTCAATGCCTGATTGGCTGGCTGCTGGCATACAGTTTTCTTAATTGCTACACAAAATAAGAAATAGCAACATTCTGGTTGAAGAGAATGTTATGACATTGTACTAGTTGTCCAAACATATATAGTGTGTGAGATTTCTCTTGCTATTGGCTTTTCTTTGATGATGATAGCTTAACAAGCAAACCAATAATTAATATACCATCTGACCAGTGTAACTTTACTAGTCACAACCTCTTCTTCCATGAAAATGACTGGAAATCTGTATACCTTATTTAGCCATTTCCACATCCAAAACTTGATCGATATCTAAATATTTGAACTACAAGAAAAAATGAATCGAAATAGCGCAAACAATTGAGAGAACCTTCAAACAAAGCGTTCGTGCCACGCAACATAATCATGTTCTTAGTTCCAAAATTTGGTTTTGAGGTTTGACGCTTTTCAAACGACCGCGAGCAACGAGCCGTAGGCCATTTTATTTCTATTTTGGATTGGCAGGAGACAGTTTTGGGGGGGTCAACATTTATTCCTGTGAATTATTCACAACAAGTTATTATTCTTTTATTATGATTTCCAACTCGTTATGATGGAGCCTTACCATTACCAAACCCAGCTTCTATTGAAGGCCAAGCCCAAGGAACCTTACACCATACTCAAAGGGGGAACTTATTGGGCTGGCAGTTCAATGCTGGAGGGCAATGGAATGGCTGACTAGAGCATGAAATCAGTATGGCTCTAATTTTGGGTTATTTTGTGGGCCTGTTCCTCCGGCAGCTAACAATGTTGAGGCTGGGCCGTCTACGGTGGTGCACTCTTTTGATGACAGTCAGGATACTCTTCCACCTGCGGATAGGGATGGCAAAAAAATCCGAACCCACAGAATTCCACCCCGCCCCGCTAGGAGCGGGTTATTTTGACTTTGACCGAGGCGTGGGGCGGGTATGGTTTTTTTTAAAAAAATCCGCAATGGGTTAGGGGCGGGTATGGTATTTAGTCCAGACGCCCCGCGACCCGCCCCGCCCCGCCCCGCTATATTAACCCTATTCATCTTTTAATCATAGTCGTCCATCCCACACATATATAACATGCCCTTTAGCCCTTATCAGCCCCCATTCCCCAAAACCCTATTTTCCAATCAATCTCTCTCTGCCGACAACAATGGTGCCGCACCGCCGTCGCGCCTCATCTTCTCTCCCTCTCCTTCGCACCGTCGGTGAGACGGCGACTGACCTGCGAGGATGCGAGACATGCGCCGTCGCGATTGATGTTACTGCATCGTGCCGCACAGCCGTCGCACCTCATCTTCTCTCCCTCTCCTTCGCACCGTCGGTGAGACGGCGCTTGCCCGGCGGCGATGCGACTGTCGACTAACCTAACGGCACCGTGGTGACTGACATGCGCCGTCGCGATTGACGTTACTGCATCGTGGCGATTGACCTACACTGTTGCGATTGACATAACAGCACCGTCGATGACTGACCTACGAGGCTGCGACGGACCTAACAGCACCGTCGGCGACTGACTCAACAGCCAGCCATCAGCAAGCCGCGATCTAGAAGAAGTGATCTGCTGCCAATTTCACTGCCGTGATCTACTGCCAATTTCGCATCGCTGTGGGGCGGGGCGGGGCGGGGCGGTCATGGGTTTTTTAAAGCATTTTAGGATCGGATATGGATTTGAGATTGTACAACCCGGTGCGGGGCGGGTACGGGGCAGAGTGGGATTTCAAGGGTAGCGAGGTGGGTGTGGATCTTGTAAGATCCGCATCCGATCCGCCCCATTGCCATCCCTATGGCTCACCGGTTGAGAGTGATGCGACAACATTTTTTTTTTTTTGGTACAAAAAAAAGGTTGGATTATAAGACTCTAATCCAACCGACAGGGAGTATTGCGCCTCGCGAACCTACAAGGCCGCCACATACATCTGAGCCCCAGATTCCCGCACCTATGTCGGGGCCGAAGCGCACAAGGACCCGTGTGTGGAGCACATGCAGGGTGAAGACGTAAGTTTGTCACCAACAAGTGCGGTTGACAGGATTCGAACCCAGATGAAAAACCTGGATTGAAATCTTGGGGACCGCTGAACCAACCCTTGTTGGCTGTGATGCGACAACAGGTTTATCGCTAGTTGTGTGCCTACGAGCGCCGTCCTTTTCGATGGTATGGGATTCGTACGCGAGTTCGCAGGCAGCCCAACCGAATGATAAGCTGACTCACTATCAGTATATGAGCTCTCTGGACTGGATGCGGCCCTTAATGGCAGACTCTGAGTTATCTTCAGTTGGGTCCTTGAGGATTTCTTTGATGGAAGATGATCTGAACTGCCGACCGGACTGGTTGGAGATGCTGAGTGCAGTTCGCGGTGCTGCTAAGGTGGTAGCTGGTTCGTTAGCCTCTTCCTCGAGTTCTAGTTCTCAGGAGTCAATTGAAGGTTTTGAGGGAAAGAGAATCAAAGTTGATGTCCCTATGCCTTCTGATCAGCCGCCAGATCACATGTCAAGGTGAGTAGAGGATGCATGTTAGCTCACAGCTTTGCTGAGCTAGCGTGCCGGTTTTGCTTTTTGCATATCGTACATTGGCGCAAAAATTGACATCGTACGCTTTTCAAGCCACCGGAAGGGCGTTTCAAGAGTGGTTTGATGATGAGATCTCGTTTAGCCACCTGGATGAAAACCGTTGACCGCAACCTTGAGGGTTTTCCTAGCTGTAGATTATGTGAGGTAACTGCTTATCCAACGGATTGAGATGTCATCCGTATTTTGACACGATTGACCGGGTTTTGAAATTATCTTAACTGATCTGTTAATACTGGTTGGTTTGAAATTGGTGTAAAACTTAGTGCTTTTCGGTTGTATTATTTTTATTATTCTGAAAAAACATAAAAGGTTTAGTGACCGATTCCCCTTGTATATTGAGAAAGACATACTTTACGTGTTAATGTAATTTTATTTCTTGAATGAACATTTGTTCTAATTGACTTAAACGAACTGTCCAAACTGATGATATTTGATTTGGTTCATTTTCAGACCAATGGGCAACGTTTCAATTTGCGGTTTGGCTCCAAATCTAAATCGAACCGAATCATGCTCACCCTGATTTCCCTAGTCTTTTGTATCACGTTAAGAGGTCTTACGAGCTAAATCTGACACCCATGAGTGCACCTGGTTTCTTTCTCCGGCCTATACTCTCGGTTTTTATAATATAAAAAAAAAACATGACATTTTTCCTTAATCCATCCTATAGCGATGAATATGAGTTGTCAGTTAAGATGTGCTTCTTGAAGTATCTTATATTTGGATTGGAAATCATTATTCAAAAACCCATTACTAATAATTATTGTTTTTACTTTTTTTTTTTTTGGGTCTTGAACCATGGTGGTGTTTACATGACATTTTTAACTAGATCACACTGGATGTTCTTCTCAATATAGCAAAAACTCTGATCACCTTTACATATCATAGAGAAGAATGAAGATTTGGGTAAGCGTGGCCAAGTGGTTTACAACTTACGTAAAGATATGGAGAAGGAAGTATAGGTTCAGAACAGGAAAGCAATGAAACAAGTAGAGGGCCAACTGAACCGTACCGGTTCAAAATTTTCAGACTAATGAACAACTCTTTAGACTAAGGTTTGACCTTCAAATCTGAACCAAATCGAACCGTGCTCAACTCTATAGTCTTAACCTTGAACAAAGCAGATGTCGATTTCCAAGGTCTTTTGTACCACGCAAAGAGGTGTTACGAGCTAAAATCTGACACCCACGAGTGCGTCTGCTTTATTTCTCCCGCCTATACTCTTGCTTTTCATTTAAAAAAAATCACATTTTTCCTTAATCCATCATATAGTGATTGAACATGAATTGTCGACTTGTGATTTGCTTCTTGAAGTATCTCACTTTCGGATACAAAATCATCATTCAAAACCTTATTACTAATATTTATTTTTTAAAGCTAAAATTTTTCCTTTAGGAAAAATATAGAGGAGGGAGAAGAGATTAAGAATAGGAAAGAAACAAGTGGAATGCCAAGAAAGCCATTGCCAACACAAATCTTGAAGAAGAGTTGGTAATTTGCCCCGCCAATTCTTTCGGTCACATAGAGGACGAGGTTCTACTTTACTTGGTCTTCACTAAACTCAAAACTATCAATCCCCCAACTTCCTTGTGCTTATTTTTCTCAATCACCCTTTTCCACTGTCCACCACACACTGCTAGCTGCAGGCACAAAAACTGGCCATTCCAACGTGTCCATGAAAATTCTATTGAAAGAGGTGATCTTCACTCTCATCTTGTTTTCCTTCACAAATTTTGTTTGTAGAGGTCAGGATTATGATGGTGGTAATAGTCCGCCCGCGGCTCCTCCCCGTGAAGCTGATAACTGCAATGGAATTTTTCTGTCATAGATATTCATGTCTAGAGAAAAGGAGTATCCCTACGTGAAGAACGCGACTGCACAGGCGTGGGCGTTTAAATCCACCGCGACAATAATGAATACCGGCATAAATGAACTCAAAGAATGGAAGATGTTCATTGGCTTTCAACACCAGGAGCTTCTGGTCTCTCCTAGTAATGCAGTACTGGTGGATGGGAATGAGCTTCCAGCTCCGGTTGGGACTAATGGCACTTATCTGTCCGGCTATCCTCAGATGGATTTGAAAACTTCGATTGAAACTGCAGGAGATCTAACACAAATTCAGGTGCAAGTCTAATTGACTGGCACTCAGTTTGGGATCACGCCACCAGGGATTCCAATGCCAAAGAGGCAAAGACAATTCGTCTTGCCAATGATGGATTCAAGTGTCCTGCACCAACGCGCCATGGTAAGTACTAAAAACAAGTTGCTCTTATTAGGGACATTGGTATGCTTTTTGAGCAAAGAATATTTTAACTTGCTGAAAGAAGAAATCTAGAGATGGTTTTTGATATAATTGCTTTTCATCTGCACAAAGGTTGTTCCCAAGACTCCTACACACTCTGTGCTCCATTGTCAACTTGCCTGCTGTGACACATCATTTGTTCTGCTAGTCTTATTTGACAATGTTTTTGCACCTTTTGCATTCTAAAACCTTTTGTTGATTTTCATTTTGGTTTCGTAGCAAGCTCGATCTATGTATGCTGTGTGAGGGATCCGAAAGTCAAGGTCAAGAACATTACAACGAAGTATTTTCCTCGCCAGGATGGTGATCTATCATTATCCTACGATGTTATCCAAGTCTACGAAAACAACTATCTTGCTCAGGTGACGATTGAAAATAACAACCCTTTGGGACGACTTGACCATTGGAACTTAACTTGGGAATGGATGAGAGGGGAGTTCATATACACAATGAGAGGAGCATACACTCATCAGAAAGACTATTCAGACTGCATATATGGTGTTGCAGGACAATATTACCAAGACTTAGACTTTTCCCAAGTTATGAACTGCCAAAAGAAGCCGGTCATTGCTGATCTGCCTCGTGATAGGGCAAAAGATGAAAAAATTGGTAACTTACCATACTGCTGTAGAAATGGTAGTCTCTTGCCAACCATCATGAATGCAACCAAAGCCAGGTCCATTTTTCAAGTACAAGTCTATAAGCTTCCACCAGATTTGAATAAAACCGCGCTTTATCCTCCTGAAAACTGGAAAATAGTTGGTGTTGTTAATCCGGAATATAAATGTGGGACACCTCTACGAGTAGATGCAACCGAGTTTCCTGATCCAAGTGGACTTCAGGCAACCACCTCGGCCATTGCAAGCTGGCAAGTGGTATGCAATATAACACGGCCAAAGATGAGAGAAAATCATTGTTGTGTTTCGTTCTCTGCTTACTATAATGAGTCTGTCATACCCTGCAATACTTGTGCTTGTGGTTGTGGTGATACCAAAAACTGCAATCCAAATGTCCCTCCATTGCTTCTCCCTCCAGAAACCCTTCTTGTTCCTTTCGAGAATAGAACATTAAAGGCTGTACATTGGGCGAAGATAAACACTATAACGTTCCCAGGCCATTACCTTGTGGTGACCATTGTGGGGTTAGCATAAACTGGCACGTCATCAGCAATTATAGGAACGGGTGGACTGCTCGGATTACTCTTTTCAATTGGGAGGAAATCAACTTTGAGTACTGGTTTGTCGCGGTTCAAATGAAGAACGCAGCTCCTGGTTTTGAAAAGGCTTATTCTTTCAATGGAACGTTGCTTGAGGACCTAAATGACACCGTCTTCTTACAAGGCTTGCCGGGTTTGAATTATTTGATCGGGGAAACAAATGGTACCAATCCAGCAAAAGATCCAAAAGTACCTGGTAAGCAACAATCAGTAATTATGTTTACTAAGAAAAGAACACATGGAATCAACGTTATCAAAGGAGATGGATTCCCTACAAGGCTGTATTTCAATGGGGAAGAATGTGCACTGCCTTCACATTTTCCAAAAGCAGAAGCGAATAAAGATCATATAAACCTAGTATTAGTATTCTTATTAGTACTTGTAACATTTTCCCCGATAGCATATCCCCTACACTGACAAAGGATCAGGTTTTGTTCTGTATTTTGGTAGATCAGTTCCTAGGTTTGGTTTACTGCTTAGGTTTAGGATATGAGATGTTTGTAAGATGTCAAAATTGAAAGTTAACCATATCAGATTTTCATCTTGGTACATCTCTTGCTCTGTTATTCCAATAGTCCTTTCTACATTTTACCAAATGCAGTCCCATACTGTGCCCTTAACATATGCTAAATCAACAAGAAAGCAACAGAAAACGTAAACTGACGAGTGCGCGGACTGTTACATAGTATTGACCATCCTCTGAAAAATTTGACAAAGCCTAAAACAACAAATTTGGGGAACATAGTATTGACCATCTCCTTTGCTCTCATCTCTATGACAATAACAAGAAATGCCGTGTACACGTCTGGTGAAATAAGTCACTGTCAGCATTACTTTTAAGTACAACCTTGTAAGCATCCCCAGCTTTGCCTTATTCTGTGGACTCGAACAGTTTTTAACTCAATAGTCCAACTTCCTGAAAACCACAGCTTTCATGGGGCAATGCTGTAAGCTTCCCAGAGGACTAAAAATATGTTTTGGTGTCACAGCACTTCTTATTATCATTCTTCTCGCAGTCGCCACAGTCCTGTTTCTTACCATCTTAAAGCCTAAACAACCCAGAATCACCACTCCTGCTGTTTACCTTGAATACATCAAATGGGAGCCATTCCCATTCCACTTAAACGTGACGCTAGGAATTATTGTCACGATTGATAACCGGAATTATGGAAGCTACAAGTACGAAAATAGCACCGCGTACTTGAGCTATCATGGCAATGTCACGGGTGAAGCGCCCATTGGCGAAGACACGATTCCAGCCCGGGGGAAGCACAATATAAGCACGAACGTCGTAATCCAAGGTGAGAAAATTGTCGAAAATCCTAACTTTGTGATCGATTTCGCTACCGGGTCCTTGAATCTCACTTCTTCCACCACTTTGCATGGAAAAGCAACCGTGTTGAAGTTGTTCAAGACGAAGGCCACTAGTCATTGCACTTGTAACATTTCTGTACTTGTTGAAGCTCAGAATGTCACTTCTGTCTGCAGTTCTAAAGTCAAGTTCTAATCTTTTCCCCTTCCTGTAACAAAAGTACAGGTTAATTCCTTCTGATTTGTCTTAGAAGACCTAGGGATCATGATTAAATTCCAAAGAATAAGAAACATATCTTTACATGAAAAGTATTATAGGTTGAACAAGACTTCAGCTTCCAACCTCTCATTAGGCCATTTAGCCTTGTTGTGTGTGTGTGTGTGTGTTGTTTGACTTAAACTGTTCATAAATTCCATTTGTTGCTTATTCAATCTTTTGTTTTTCGGTTTCTGAAATTCAAACTTTAAGGACCATTTTGCCCAAAAACATAAGGGATCATTTGCAAATGGGTTAATTACACTAGGCACCCTCAAGTTATCACTTTGTAGCAATCTGCACTACAAAGTTTTTTTTCGCTATCTGTCACCCCAAAGTTTCATAAGTGTGGCACCCAACATCCTCCGTCCAAATTTCGGCCAACAGCCTCACCGGATAAGTAATTTAACTTAAACAATGGGGCAGTTTGGGCATTTCAGGCAGCGGCGCGAGGCTGTTGCCGCTGTGGAGGGCGGGGGAGAGAAGAGGAAGGAGGAGAGGGGCTCGGTGCCGCCGATAGGGGGAGGGGCGCTGCCGACGGAGAGTGCGGCACCGGCCTGAGATGCCAACGCAAGGGGGTTGGCGGCGAGGGTTTCTGTGATGTTCCAAAAATGCCCTCCTAAATTCAGCTTAT
>JAVXUO010001099.1:0-54194 GCA_033065855.1 Escallonia rubra
AAAACGTAGTTCATAACCATGAATAACTCGTGAGGCTCCCACATGTCCAGCCCGTGTCCACCAAAATTTTGATGGGTTCCGCGTGGACAAATATTGTTAGGCCCGTAGATGGGCTGTACTGAACTTGCGCACGACTTTTGCAGAGTGGGCTGGGTATGGTCTAACCCTTGAACCCGTCTAGCCTGCCCAAGTTGCACCCCTAATAACTGAGAAATGTGCTTCTAGCGAGCTAGCTTACAAAGTTGTCTCTGTAACAAGTCTGTCTAAGCTTAACCTAATCTAGCACGCCACAACGTGGAGTTGACCATGCAACATAAAAAGAAAAGAAAAACCCACCTTAAAATAGGATTATTCATTATGGCCAAAAAAAAAAAAAATCAAATTCAAAGAAATCTTCTTATTATTTTACTATTCAACAGTTCCCTAAGTTTTTGCTATTTGTTCTCTTAAATGATAACCCTAGCATTTGCAACATTTCTTTTACAATTTAACCATAGGATATACAGAAAGTGACATTCATACATAGTGTGAAAATATAGATTATCTGTATGCCACAATAGATTCAATCTTTTGTGCACTCGGTTAGGAGCAAAAATGCAAGGTATATGTATCTACCTTACTTTATTTTAACGCAATTTGCTCCCAACTCTACAATCAACTAAAGAGAGATTGAACAATCTTTCGCAGGCAATTTTTTAACAAACTTGTAGTGACAATTAATATTGATTATTAAGTAATCTGATTGTCCGACTCAGTCCAATAAAGAGCGGTATATCCTAACTCAGCTTCCATGTGCTAGCTTGATTTTTTTCTGTTTCACCACCGTTCTCATGCGTTGGCCTTAGCGTTCTAAGCCGCATATGCATCAACCTCTTATTATTGCTCAAACTAATGCTTTGCGTGAATTTTTAAAGATTTGTACAAGCCGGTGATTTAGCAGCCCGTGAGCGCGTTTCTCAAACTCACTTTTGTATATCTTTATCGAACCTATCAACGTCCATAATTACAACATATTAACCCTTGCATACTCCACAGTAAAAAGAAATAAAATCAATGCTTGAACTCATTACTCTCAAGTCAGATTATTACTAGATTATTTCTATTATTAATGTTGACCCATACAAACTAATGGATGCAAAGTCGCTATAAGGTTCGAGGCTTTGAGCTCACTCTCACAATTATCGGGGATTTTGCATGGCAGCCGGTGCTTATTTGGTCATTGAAGTTAATGAGGTATAGAGAGAACGAGAGAGGGGTATGAGGGCAGCTATCATGCAAAGTTTGCAACTAGTTGTGGCAAAGCCGAATTAATTTACCATAATGTGATCGGGTTATAGATGTTATAAGCAACCATTGCACTTTGTTGCGCCTTATTCTACCTTCAATCACAGTTCTTCATATGGAGGTGATCCAGAAATATGCGCATGCTGCCTTTAGCTTTGCCATGGCCCCGGGAGAGTTTCCACTTTCCAGTAAGCGAAGTACTTGTCATAACTACGGACAAGAGATTATGGGTTCTTTGTTCGGTGCATGAGAAAAATCCGAAAGCTCACGAAAATAGACAAAGTACTGACGTAATTCAATACATAGACGAAAGATCTATGCACGAAAAAATAGGACAAATATTAGAACTTGATCATAAACGCGCAGAAAAATAAGCTACACAAATAAGGGGTGAGGAATGGTTGCGTCGGTTTTGTTCTCGAAGGCAGAATCCAGATAACTAGACAAAAAGTTCAACAACTTAGAAATGAAGCAGAAAGTTCTTGTGTAGCTAGTAAGTTAAGTCATCCGTTCACTGCGGGCGTTCTTTTACAATAATGTCTCTTGTACCCTCGATCTTCTTAGCCTTGCACTCAGACCATATTTCCTTGATGGGGCGGCATTGTTTGTGCTTGATCCCATAGTCGTCGACACACTGCAATAAAGATGCACTGACATGATCTTAATTTGACCATTGTCATCCTACCCATTTAAATATTGTTGCAACTTCAAGAGAATCATAACATTAATATATATATACCTATCATCTCATGCTATGAATAACAGTAAAGTTGACAATGCAGAAGCCGCCTTCATGGTATTATGACTGATCCAATAAGGTGGTTCCGCCTAATGTAATTACATTGCGAACAATATCCCGATTGAGAGATGACTCCAGAAAAGTTGTACGTTTGGTTTGAAGTTTACTTATTCTACATGCCAATTCACTGAGGAAATTATCGATATCAATATTAAACACATAATAAACAGATACCGATGGGGACAGAGTCTCGGTTCATAATCCTGTAAGCACTCTCATCATCTTCACCATCCCTCCACCAAAATCCTAGAGTTCTCTTTCGTAAATCTGAAACTCTGGAAACTATTTCAAGGTCTTAACCCTTCTCATGTAGGGTGGTATCCCGAACTCAGATTTTCCAGTCAAAATGAAGTTAATACCCCATTCGGTTTTTGCCAAGAGTTAGCCACTCATCTAACCCTTCCTCCTACATCGTTGAGTAAACTGAACACATATCTGAAGACGCTAACATAAATGGGGGTGAAATGAGTGCTCCTATGTGTGACGCATATACCGGAGAAGTAGATGGCCAAAGATGAGGATTCCCAGAGAATCAGAGCCCCGAAGAAGAAAGAACCAGAGGCTTTGATTATATCACATGCTTGGGTTGTATGGCAGCATGGCCAAAGATGAGGATTACCAGAGAATCAGAGCCCCGAAGAAGAAAGAACCAGAGGCTTTGATTATATCACATGCTTGGGTTCTATGGCAGCAACATTTTCAATTGCAAAAACGAAATCGTTTAATACTAGGTCACTATTACTAGGGCTGTAGATGAACCGAGTCGTTCGTGAACAACTCATCATTCGTTTGCCAAGAACTCGTCCGTGTTTGTTCAAAAAATAAATGAACAGAACACAAATTAAATAAATGTGCCGAGCTTGAACACCTCTATTTGTCCATGAATATGTTCAACTCGATTATATATACTATTCTTATATGTTAATTTACTCTTTACACGTTGTTGTTAATATTTCATGGCCTTTGTATCCAAACAACCTTTACTTTAGCTTCTTTAGCCTGACCAATCATAACTAACTTATTCCTAAAGTTATTTAACTTAATAACATGGGAACCCTAAAACCTAAACAAATGCCACTTTTTCTGTTCTTTTCTCCAATTTCTTTTTCTCTCAAACACTCGCCAATTTTCATCACAGTATCTCAACGAGATCATGGAGCTTGCTGTCAATTGCCTTCTCAGCGGCTTTTTACGAGTCTCGCCGCCTGTCATTATCATATCATCCACAACATCCCAATTCTTGATCTGGTCTCACATCTCCACCGTTCCATTTCTTTGCCAAGCACTTGCCGCTTTGGTGTGAGAATTGTAAGGCCTTAATACGAACACAAACTTTCAAACTCGATTGCGAATTGTATACTTTTAAATGAACGAGCCCCAGCCGAGTTTGGCCAGAACTTTCTGAACATTTTGGTGAACCGAGCCCGAACATTGAATTTGGCCTGGTGACAAACTCACGAGCTCGAGCTCGAGTTCAAGGACAACCCAAGTACACTGACAAAGCCCAATCACAGCCATGTTCGGCTCGAACTCAGTTCGTAAACATCTCTATTAATATCTCCTCCTTCACCTTCTTCTCCCTTTTGTATCTGTCTGAGGAAGTAACGAATGATTGAGGTGGTGCACGGAGGCAACATATCCAAGGAACTCCCAGCACCAGCCTAACTCTCACCTCAGGTCAGGGAATGAAGAAGGCAGTTCGGTCGCCCTGAAAGATGATTCATGCACATCGGAGATCGTTTCAAACAGCTTAGTCCTAATAATTTTGCTAACCCTTTCACTGCATTGCTGTAAACAGTTGAGAGGTGGGAGTTTCTCGTGTGAATCATGGAACTCACGGGACAATCTCCCAATTTTTAAAGAAGGGTGGGCGACATCCTCACCTGAGCCATCATCAGAAATCTCCAAAAAAATTACTGCCAAATTATGTTCCATCATGCTCCTCGTCATCTAACTTTCTTAGGATCTTAGGAGACGTTGCTTTTTGGGTGCTTTTGTCTTTCCACCATTGGAACTGTTATTGCATCTTGCATGCTTTTTCTATTTACATTCATTTCACTAAGGTTTATCTCAAGCGGTTGCTACATGATGATTGGGAATTGCCATAAATGTGGTACGTCAGCTAAATATTTTGGTTATGAAGCATTAGGAGTATCTGTTAGTGTTCCTAGTATTATGTTTTTTTCTACCATTTAAGTGCGCACTTGCACTCTGCTTTTTGCACCTTAGTTTGAAGGACCCTTTGCGCTTTAGGCGCACCTGAGCTTTATATAAGGGGAGAATCACCATACCAAACCTACCATATCTATCCACCTATCACCACGATCATCATCATCCTTCAACTCCAACCACCATACACACTTCCATCATCGCTGTCCCTACCGCCATTATTATAGATCTACTCATATATACCCCAACTACCTCAGACCAGACCAAGATTGACATCGGTTCTCTCTCTACTGCCGAGTTCGGTTCTTCTTCGGTCTTCTAGCCTCTTTGCCGAGGAGAAGAGGAATTACATGGAGACCACTGATTTGCATCGGATCTGTCTCTTACTGCTTTTTGTAGTTCAAATGCTTCATGCAAGATGATGGCTGGCAGTAGGGTGGACCATGGAGCATGCCAACTTTTGGTTTTCATTTTTCTGATAAATATGTTTGGCAATTATCAACCAGGTTCGGTATTTCCTTTTCCGTCTTATCTTGAAGATATTGGCTTTTGAGCATGTTATTCATCACGGATCTTACACCGAGATGATGGTTTTAGGATATGTAATTGAGGGAAAGATTCTTCTTGATAAAATGGATGTACTATATCGAACATGAATTTGCCGATAATAATAACATGGATTAACTCATCACCGGCAAATGCATATCACAATGCATGAGGAGTGAAATCATAAACCAATACGGAAACAGAACCTTTACAAGTTTGAAAACTTATTAAGCAAAGAACGTACCTCTTGAAAGTAATAGGAAGCAAGGAAGCACCAATGACGGCTTTCTTTCCTAGTATAAAACTCGTATTCATCCACATCATCAAAACCCGCTGCTTTTGCAGCCTTCAATGTAATCTCGTAAGATACTGGAAAAGAAAAGGTACAAGAAGTGGATGTACTAAAGAATTAATGCAACATCTTTGCAGACACTATCTTATATTGGTTGTGGGGGACACAAGATGCATGTGACAAAACAAAACTGAATTAAATACGCCTAATCCCAAAACTGTACCCTCAAGTTCACCTCTAGTACAGCTTTAATACCCAAGTTTGAAGGTGTGCCAAAAAAGTACCCAATTTTTAAAATGCGTACCAAATCAGTACCTAAACTGACAGACGACGGATGCTGTAAGAAAATCAGAGGGGTAGGACTGTCATTTTAAAAAAATTGACATAAGCATGTCCACGTGGACCGTCAATTTCACAATTTCTTAAGGACACGTGGCAACATCACAGCCGTTTGATTTTTTCTTTTCTTAATTTAATCACAAAAAAAAAAAAAAACAAAAATTGTCTCTCTACAACACCACAGGTTCTCTCTAGGCCATCACCTCAGACCTTCTAAGAACCACCAACAAATCCTAGCTCCTTACAAGTTCAACAATGGCGAAAACAAAAACTCTCGCTCTGCAACACCACTGCTTCTCTCTCTAGGCCTTCACCTCATACCTTCCAAGAACCAGCAACAAATCCTAGCTCCTTACAAGTTCAACAATGTCGAAAACAAAAACTCTCTCTCCCTCCCTCCCTCTCCCCCTCTCTCGCTCTTGCTCTCGCTCGCGCGCGCTCTCTGCAACACCACCGCTTCTCTCTCTAGGCCTTCACCTCAGACCTTCCAAGAACCACCAACAAATCCTAGCTCCTTACAAGTTCAACAATGGCGAAAACCTCCATCTGCTTCCCTTTCCTCGTGTTCTTCACGCTCATATCCCTCACTCCGCCAACCACAGTAGAATCCCAACAAAGTAATCAAAGCTCGAATCAAATCAAACCAGAAAACCTAATTCCCCTTTCAACAGCTTTCTTGCACGCATTTTCCCCAAATCCGACTTACTCTATCCATCTGATTTAATTTCTGTTTGATTTTTTACAGGTCCGATTAACCTAGGGTTCGTCCGCAACGCCATAGTGGTGGCGATAATATTGTTTGGGGAAGCGGCAATTATGAAAATGGTGTTGGGTCATTGGTAATTGTGGTGGTACAATGGTGGTGAAGGAAGAGAGAAGATATCGGAGGAAGGAGAGAGACATGACAGATGTAATAAGAAAAAAGATGGCTGGAATATTTTGGCAACTGAACAGTAGCTGTAAATATATAAAAGAAAAAACAACTTGAATTTCACCGGAGATGCGGGGAGGTTTGATAGAAGATGTTAATTATCATTTTTTTAGTTTTCTCAAATGAATTTTTTTTTCATTTGAAAAACCTCATCTGGATTTTTAGTTCAGTTTAATTTGAAAGCATTGGGAAGAAGAAGAAGATAGGTCACAAAAAGAGAAATAGAAGAGAGACAGAGAGGGGAAGAAGAAGAAATTGATTGAATAATTAATATGCATTGAAAACATAAAAAAGGACGGATCACGTGGCCACGTGGACATTTTTATGTCTTTTTTTAATAATGACATTCCTACCCATCTGACTTTTTAACGGCATCCATCCTCCGTCAGGTGAGGCACTGATTTGGTACGCTTTTTAAAAGTTGGGTACTTATTTAGCACACCTTCAAACTTGGGTACTAAAGCTGTACTTTGGACAAACTTGAGGATACAGTTTTGGGATTAGGCCAATCAAATATATCAGAATGAAAGTAATTATAGCCTATAGGAGATTGGAGAGGTGGTGAGTAAATGATGGAGAAGTAGCCAACAAAGTAGGAGAACTTAAAGATAAATGCATAAGAGAAAGGGCCCTCCAATAAAGTAGCAGTTTTGAGGCTTCCCCTTTGTTTCTCTTTTACGGAAAAAGATGTCAAAGGAGTTGATGAACAAATGGAACGCAGAAGTAAACAAACAAATGCCAGCAATATCTACAGCCAAGCATACGAAGAGTAAGATACAGGGTAACTGCATAGAAGGAAAGCAAGGGAGGTGTCAGCAAGTATCTTCTAACAAAGAAGAAAATACACTCATCCCTTATCGAACATATAAAATTAACATTCACGTTCAACTTCTGACTTCAATATAACAGCAAGTTTTGAGTAGGAGAGGTAGACTTACTCCGTGGAAAAATATCGTTTTATAGGAGATCTTCTGAGGTTTCAGGTTTCTCAAAGAACCCCGAAGGCAAAACACAAGGCAGGACAAAGCAGAAAGTAGATCTGTGAAGTATTGTTCAATATAAAGCAAATAAAGACAAAATTTGAACAGCTAACTCCTACAAAATCACAAAAACAAACAGATCCAAGTAGTAATTCCGCCGGAACTTTGAATTTGATCTGCTCCAACTCTTTTTAATAATACAAGAACTACCATTCAAAGCAAAATAAGCCGGGGGGGAACCCGAGATGAAAAGTCAACCACCCATACACAACAAGAAATTGTGCAAAACCTCAACATATGTCTCATTAGAACCCAAAAAATGGCATGGAACCAACAAAAAAAGAGAAGACAAAAGATAGGCCTTAAGCCTAGCCAAGGGCAACTCCATCCCACCAAAGGCTAACCTATTTCTCTCCCTCAATAAACACCAGAACATGCAAAGTACTATCAAACCCAGTCTTCCGCCTCTTAAACAGAGACCAATTTCATCAGCTATACCACTGAGCACGGAATCACCCAGCTGATCCCAATCAAGCAAAAACCAAATCTCACCGTTCCTTAGCCATTGAGCCATGTAGGAGGATACGAGCCATAGACTCTCCGTCAAATTTGCAAAAAAGAAAAACTAACATATAAGTTCCTTCTCTTACGCACATTACAGCCTGTCAAAATTGTGTTGCTAGCAGATAAAAGTTGGAATAAATAAATATAAAATTGGAAGCACCGAAAGTGCAACGTGGGTATATAACACGGTGCTAGATGTGCAAGGGAAAAAAAGGAAGCCAGTGGATCACCTGCTCTCACATCACTGCATCAAGCCAATGGTGTCTTTGGAACTCAGCCTATAGTCTTCTTTAATCTTTAGTTCAAACTACAAGGGATTTAATTCGGGGTGTCCGCCTGGCGCCCGTTACATTGGTCATCCCATTCCCCTTGCCGGAATCAACCCGTTTTAACATGAACTTGTGGATTATCTTGCATTTTAATCTGTATCCAAGCAAATAAAAGAAATGGAGGCGGTTCAAGGGTGTGAATGAGTTTTTAATTGTTCCGTTTTCACATGTTAGTGGTCTATTTTTTTGTTACACGGTTTTCTTCTTAATTTCCCACTTTGCAGAAAATGAGATGGCTGCTCTCTTGTTTGGTTCTTTGTGCGTCGCCTACCAGGACCGAGTAGCTCACAGCAGGTGTACCAAGATTGGTGAATGAGTTGATGAGTCCTTTGAGGGACAGGGGAGTAGGTCTGCTTTGTGGGATGTGACTCTGCTTGGTTTTATTTTCATGCATCTGGCTAGAGGAAAAAATATGTGTTTTGGAGGGTGATGGGGCATCGGTAGACCTTGTTTTGTTTGTTTTTGACTCTCTTCACTTGGGCTAAGGACGTAAACTCCAGTGACGCCTTTTTACTTTTATACATAACTTTTTGCGGCAGTTTTGCAGAACTTTGAGTCTATGTGGTTAACCACCTTCCAGTGTCTATGTTACGTATATATTACCTAACAAAGAAAAATATATTAACGAGTCCTAGCAAAAGGGAACAGTGAGGTAAGGCCTTGCGTAGAATCAATCACAATACTCCATCCGTTGCACATAAGTCACGCCCCCTTTGACTTTTTTCAAATTGTTAGGATACAGTTCAAACAATCAAAACATACCGTTTGACAAACAAACCTAGGGAAACAAAAAGCACATACTCTTTAAGACAACATTAAAACATGTTCAAATCCAATTCTAGGAATGCTTGAAATCTCAAAAAAAGCCAAAAGGAGTTGAAGATTATGAAGCAACTGTAGTCATACCCAACATAAGCATAGAGACAAAGAAATCAAGGCAGACAAACACAGGACGTAAACTCCTTGGCACCATATGTACAATTTATCAAAGCAAAGACAGCTCAAATCCATCAGAGCAACTATCGCTTATTAGCTTCCAACGAAATTAGGTTTTTCGGTAATTGAAAACAAACGAAAGAGGTAGGGATAGGATACTCACAGTCGCGGGTGCCGGCCATGATTTGCAGCGGGTCAAAAAGGAAGGATCCCGTAGACGGACCAGAAATTCTTAAAGGCAGAGGGAAGGCGAGGAGAGGATTAGTGCAATGGATAGATATCCCACGAACGAAAAAGTATTTCTTAGAGCAGCGAAATCAAGTTCCCGTTGGGCATTTATTCTGGGCCATCGGATCAGTTTTTCACCGGTCATGCTGCAAAGACAGTCATACCCCGTGGCACCCACTTTCCTAATTAACATCCTTTGGAAGCCGATGTACCTACTGTTAGGGCTGGTAGCGAATCGAATTTTTTGGTGAATAAAATTTGTTGGGCTTTTCAGAGTATTTCATTATTAAAAGCATGGTCATGATTTTTTCAATCAATCTATCTATTCAGGAAATAAATAGCAGTTATATCTATCAATATATATGGTCTTGGATCGATTTTTTTTTAGAATTCAGATACTTGATCGATCCACTTACTTCTATTATATTAATATTAATCACTACAGTTAGAATTTTGATTCTTATTGACAGTGATAATTATATGTCTCATGAACAAGGATATTTGAGATTATCGGTGGGTGTTAGTGGACCTCGCGCCTTACAAAAAATCCATCAATGACCCGTTCAATTTGTGATTGACCTTAAGGGACCGTGTCCATAGACTCATAAGCACTTACTTAGCTAATCATTTCGAGAAAGATATTGCATGTGATGGGGCCATAGACCGGGACGTTACAAATAGTATCAAAATGAATTCTTGAAAACTTAGGCTGGGCTACCCAGTCGAGTTGCCGATGGTTTAGAAAAATGAAGATAAGGGTGAGTATATCCCACATTAAGTGGATTTTGGGATAATAAACGGTGTACCTAGTATATCTCAAGGGTAAACTGGCATATCCCACATTGGCTAGAGAGGAAAATTCTGAGCTATGTGCGATTGAGCCTTACCGAGGACGCTAAAGCATAATGTGGTGGATATTGTGATCTCCCACATTAAATATGACATGATTTGTGATTGACTATATATGACCATACTCGTGAATTCATAAAATACCTACTTGGCTAGCCCTTTTGAAGGAGGTATTGCCTTTGCAGTAAGGCCCTAGATTGGATTGTTACAGGAATGTTTGTTTTTCACATGCATTTCTACCGACGCAAGAATAGCGACAGGTCTAGTAGGTCTAGTGGAGGGGCTGTGGTTCCCGGCAACAATGACGACGAGGTTCGACAAGTTTATTGGTGATTTTTTGTTATGTCGACAAGTCTAGTGGTATTCTTTGTCATAGATCTAGTGGAAAAGGCCACGAGGGCGAGAAATGGGAGCAAGGTAGGGGTCGTGGCTGTGGCTATTTGTGGTGGGAGGTGAGTTGGTGATCTATAATGGCCGATAGGACAATTTCTCGTGCTTGTGGTCATGGCCTTGGCGGGCTTGTGAAGATATGTGGTGGGACTGGTGGCAAATGGAGGCTGGTGGTGGTGGTGCCAGATGATTAACCTTTGCGCATGTTATCCAAAGTTTATTCAGAGGTAACTTGATTCTATGTTCCTACCTTTAATTGTTTAATATAACAAATATTAATATCCTTTTTTACATATATATGTTCAAATGAATTTTGTTTTGAAAGTTTATGTAGGTTCGAACTATGTAGAGGTAAGCTCTCTACCCTCTTTTACGCTTTACAATTTTGACTCTTTCATGATGAGCCATGATATATAATTATATGTTTTATTTAAGGTGTCAGCTTTTAATATACATATAACAATATTTATCAGCACCAAGATTCTATGGGTAATTTACTGAAAAAATATATATTCTATAGATAAAATGGTGGGAACCAAACATTTACTTTTTTGGATGAGACATTTTATTGAATGTTAAATGACAGATAAGTAGTATGATTGACATAGACCGTGTTTAAGTCGCTAATAAATCTGAAAACATCCCATGTACTCGAGGTGGAGAGCTATCGAATATGGAGCAAATAACTCTGAACGACTCCAAGATAAATTTATTGAGATATTCTTACAAAGTTGTGAACATGTACACTTTGTTTGACAATGAGTACGGTTTTAAACCTTCTATTATTGTATATGATAATGTGACTTTCTCGCTTCTATAAATTATGCCTTAAATGCTTAATCAAAGAGAAAACTGAAGAAAAGTCATTACTAAGAGTTAAAAACGGGGATTAGATGAGAGAAAGTTCTTTGTGAATTACAAAAAACGAAGAAGCCTATTCGTAGCCACCCAAAATAGCCTAAAAGGTTATGATTTAACATTAACAAATTATCACATAATAACTTTTTACAAACGTTTAGTTTACATTGACAATGACTCATTTATATGTACAGTGAAACAAGAATTGCAGCGTGCTTGATTTCCTAGCTAAATAATTCTTTTTGCTTATAAAATTGAACATGTTATCTTAAATTTATATGTGCATGAATGATTTTCGTAGGCTTTTTTAAAAGCAAATCACATTACTATTTGGCAAACCGGATACATGATCACCCTCCACACTTATCTTATGATTCTATGCTCACTTCAAAGTTTAATCACGCATCCTCTTGAATTTTCTCTTTATGCCATCCTATTTTAATTTGATGGGGATGACTGGCCAATTTACATATCAGAGGCTGCTTTAAAATATCGAGATAAAGCATACTCAATTGTAGAGACCCATAATTGCATAAATAATACGCATTGCAGCAAGTCCAAGTCCGTAAAGTACTTTATTAAGTAAAGCCACAAGACACGCAAAAAAAAAAACCAAGGTTATTGAAGAAAATGTAGTGAAGAAAAGCTTGTCAGGTTACAACCTAAGTAGCAAAGTTAACGTGACTAAATAATATGTAAATGTTCACACTACAAGAAAAGTTGTTTTTTTACGACGGACTAAATTTCGTTGCTTATAGAATTTTGCTTTAAATTCTTCTCGACCAAACATAGAGCCCAAGTCAACCAACGTCTGACCTTTTTGGCAAATTAGTTAGATATTACAACAGCTTGTATAACTTCTTATGGATCGATGAGTCTAGAAACATCTTTTATTGCTCTCATTGATCCGGTCATTGAACGAGTGAAGGCCTTGCCAATTTATACTTGTTCACCTCCTTAGTGGACGGTGGGGATTCATTCTAAGCGACATCTTATATCTCATGTCTAGATTTTTTTTCCACGTATTCTTTTTCGTTTATAAGAAACAAACTGTATAAAAATGAGGAATATTTTGGAGACCGTCCAATAAGCAGCCAAGTTATGTTCTTGTAAGCGTTACCACAACATAACCTCTGAAATGGGCCTCCTTCCATGTGGTGCGGGATGTGAAAAAAAATATATATTTTTTGCACATGAGACATGTAGTATTTGATGTTGTTGCCTGACAGGAGACAATTATGCTGATGGTTGCAAGGATAGAGGAAATGATAAAAGTACCTCAAAGGGTGGGGAAATTATATATCCTAAGGATAAATGTGATAAAAGAACCTGAATTTCACAGCCTTAAGACTTTACTAAACCAACCATGCGACAGCGTTCCCAACCTATCTTGGTCGGACCCAAGGACCTACTAGGGGTCCCATTTCACACGAACACATCGACATATTTAACGGTCAATTTTTCAACGCATCGCGCACGCTCATGTCACGTGCGTTTTTCGCTCCGCATGCCTTGTGCGTGATTTAGGCGCAATTTATTTCACGTTAACGAGACACACAGTAGCACGTCCGTCACGCCGTAACCACCTAAGCACCTTTTTCAACAAAAACATCAGCCGACGGCGCAACTAGAGCACGGGGTCAAGGGGCAAAGGCCTTGGCCCCATGGGGTCGGCTTCGGCCCTCAATGGGGGTTGGCCTTGGCCAACCCCTCCCCTCCTTCCCCCCGATTGCATTGTTCGCTTTCGTACGCCTCGTGTGTGAATTTGACAACTTGTTCATCACGTGAGTGCGATTTATGGAAACATGCTCGTCGTACCTCGACTATCCAACGCTCCGTTGCCCACAAAAACATCAACTGTCACGTACCCAAAAAATTACCAAAAGGAGGGAGTGGCCTTGGCCTTCCCCCAAAACCTTGGCCATTTTCCTCCCTTTTCACACACAATTGCCTTCACTGTGTTTTGCGCCTTCGCGATGCTCACCAATACCCGCACACCAACCTCGCGATGTCCGTCGTTTGTCGTTTGTGGCCGCGCACCGCTCCCACGACGCTCGTCAAAGTCACGCGTTACTGCCAAATGACTCGTCGTCGACTACCGCGTACCATCACTCCCAACTTGGTCATTACTAAAGATTACATTCATCGTGATTATACAACATACACACTTGACTCATACCCCATCTGTGAGACACTCGACACTCACATGTGCGCCGTCTCCCCGACAGTCGTCGCCTAGCTCGTGCGCCACTTCCATGACATGTGCCCGCAACACCAGGTATTGTTCCGCGACAGTCGTCGCCGCGCCCGTGCGCCACTTCCATGACATGTGCCCACTACCCATGGCACTAGGTATTGTCTTGCGATAGTCGTCGTCGCGCCTATGCGCCACAATCAATGTCTCATGCCGTTGGTATCGTGCCCATACGCCGTAATCATATCTCATGCTGTAGGCACCGCGCCCATGTGCCACAATCGTGTTACATGCCTCCGGGCACCACACTCATTCACTACACCATGCGCTCTCGCCATAGACGTGGAACATGCTTCGACCCACTCTCCGGAGTGTGCAGCATTCTGAGGAGCTCCGCTCGTAGTGCTCCGGCACAAGAACCCTTCGTAATGGGATAGGCTCATCACTACAAGAAAAGAGGTAATTAGCGACGGACTTTTAGCGACGGACAAAATTCCGTCTCTAAAAGTGTTTTCAGCGACGGAACACACTCGTCGGTTAAAGTCCGTCGGTAAAAATATTTAACGACGAAATAATTCCGTCCGTAAAAATAACCGTCGATGAAAGTAGGGTTTTGCCGACGGAACACACCCGTCGGTAAAAAGTATTTAACAACGGAATAAGTCCGTCGGTAAAAAAAACCGTTGGTGAAAGTGGGTTTTGCCGACGGACTTTTACCGATGGATATTTTCCGTCGGTAAATGCCTTAAAAAGATCAGATCCCCTTCTTCTATTCTTTCTCCCGTTGCTCTCTCTCTCTCTCTCACCGGCGATTTATCCTCCGTCGCTATCCCCGGCAACCTAGCCCCCGACGGAATAATCCTGCCACCGCCACCGACGCCGCCACTGCCGCCCATCTTTAAAACCGAAGGACCGCAGCCACCACTGCCGCGCCGCCACCACAACCGCGCCGCCCATCTTCAAATCAGCCCAAGTATGTTAAAACTAACCTTAATTCAAGCACTTTAGATGCTTTCAAATGCAATTTTCCATCTATGCTAGAGAGTTGTGTGTAGATTACTTGTCCGAATCGACATCAATGTCGCCACCGCCAACATGGTGGAGTTGCGATTTTGTCGACAGTGGTGGGTTTAATGAGGGTGGTGGATTTTGAGGTTACAACATGATTATAAAGAACAATACTAATAAAAAGGGCTTTTGGACACTCAATATCATTGTGATAGATTATGAGCAGAGGTTAATTTAGGCCAAGCAAGATACTCCTTTATCTCCGTGTCTCTGGCTAGTAGAGGAGCAGAGTTCTTAGTCTAGAGCTGAACAATCTCTTGTTCCAAGGAGTTCGAAATCCTTGCCAACTTATCAACATCATGCTAGCAGAATGACATAATGTCGGCTAATCCTTTGCATTAAACAAAAGAGTTGATAATTGAGCTCCGCAATTCGCCAGTTGAGCTCGACAAGTGTCTCTGGAAGCAGTATTAGGCAATTATTTGGAGCTCAAACGGAGAATTTTGGAGCTCTGTTAGTATTTACCTTTTCTTATTGTTGCATCTTGGTATTTTTGCCATTTTCATTCGTATCATGTTCATTAGATTACTACCACCACTTTGAAGGCAAGGCGAACTACCCTCAATAACTCGCTGTGACGGAAAATGTACTATTGAGTTGCTCGTTTCCCTACTAATTTAGGTGGCAATACTATAGCATGCTTTCATCCCAATGTTTTTCATTTTCTTGAACTAGAAATCGTAGTAAATGTAGCTCACTTTTTTCACCTTATTGTATTGATTTATCATTCTAATCCATCCATCCCAAGTAAGTCCTGTATCCTGATAGAAATGCTCAGGATTCTTCCGAAGTGGTTTAGATTTTAGACAGCTTTGTGGCCAACTGGTTCTTATATTTGAGGTAGTCTCCCTTTTGAGCTGAAGGGTACTCAGGGTGTCCTGCGATCAAGGGTGACGGCTTAGGTTTGTAGTTGTATAATTGAGAAGCTGGGTTAAGGTTATGAACTACAAGAAGATATATTTTTGGGGCTGTTTAGGGTGATGTGAACAGTATACAGCATCGGAGAACAATGTATTGGTATTTGTAAACATAAAAAAGAATAGGAAAAGAGAATATTAAAGGATGGAATCCTTAGACTCTCACTAAGGCCATCTAGGAGTCTCGCCTACAAGAAAAATCAATGTAGTCTCAACATTGAAAAGAGAAAGCAAATTGCTCCAAAAAAATCTATTCACTCACTCTCCCTAATTTGGCTTGCAATGCTTGGTTTACATAGACGGAAGTAAAGATGTTTCCTACTAGGAAGAATCTAGAAGATTTTTATAAAACGGAATAGACCAAGTCCTAATAATAAAAGAGTTTCTTTATAAACTATAACTAAGTAGAGATATCCTTATTCTTTCTAACTAGCCCTAATGACCAGAATACCGTTGTCTACCAAAATTACTAAGATACCCTGGATTGATCTAAGCTTGTACCTTAGGCCATATGTGTCTTCTGTGTTTCTTTTGTTTCCAAGAATATGCTCTGGTCTATAAAGGACGAACACGCAAATTGGTGGCCATATGGGTTGCCTCGGGTGCGGCTGGTTGATTTTTTCCTATCTTGATTTTTTCGATTTCGGTTGCGTCCAAAATACTTGTCTTGTAATTTCGTGTAGCTCAGAGAGAGGGAAGATGCAAGGAAGAAGAACGAGATGAAATCTTCGTTGGCCATCGACATTTTTTCACCAGCGTTTTTCTGCACTATTTGCGAATGGGTCTGACTTTCTCTCTGACCAAGAATGGCTCTTTCTTCTTTCGGGGTTTTCTGATTTGGTTTGTGGCCTCTGATTGTATACGTGCAATACTTAAAAGGGGTGTGTTTAAGGCTATTCTTTTTTGTTTTCAAACCAACCCCTCAATGTCAACATATTACAAAAACTAACTTACAGTTTCACAGTTTATCCCAAATAACAAGATATTTGCCGGAAGTAACTTAAATATCTCTCACGCATGTTAATCTTAATCAAGACGCGTATATTCAATACTTTTGTACCATTACATGAATAATGTTTGTTTATTTAATTTTTGTATCCTCACCGCATTTTTTTAGATGACCTATCCCCGTATCCACATCCGTGTTGTTTTCGCATTCGCACTGAGATTCATGCTTCTTAGGCTCTAGCTCTAAGGGCCTGGTCCCTCTCAATCTCCCTGGCTTGAAAGAACTCATCTCTGGCGTTGAGCCTTGATACCACTCAGGGAGGTTTATTTTGTGACTCCGAGATCTGGTAACGTACTTCAGATGCTTCAAGGATGTGCCACTAATTTATTGGTGATAGTGTTCAACTCTTGGATCTTTATATTTGGCAAAAAGAAAGGATCTTTAAACATCCTAATGGTTTCAGTGCTGGTAGAATATCCTACAAGTATGTAATGGTTTTTTTAGCATCATCTCTGGCATTGCTACAACTCACTGTGGATCTGTTTTTTTAGCATCACTTTAACATAATTTGATAGATTTAATTTATCTATGAAATTGATGCTCGTCGATTGAATAATCGTCGATTGGTTTTTCATGTTAAAGTAGGTTAAATGGCTTCTGCTTCGGTGAACAGGGACGTTTCAGTCAACAGACATTTCTTCAAGGTCATGATGCCTGGTTTTGAGACAGAACTTGTATGTCATCCCGCTTTCTCTATGTTTTCGTGTGTGTTAAAAGTTTTATCTTTGGTTAAAAACTTGCATGTCTTAATGTATTATGAATATGTTAGGCCATACCGGTAGTATTTTGGCGATTGCTCACCACGTTGAGATTTGAAGCAACTTTAACCAGCCGTAAGGGGTCATGGCTTGTTAAATTGAAAAAGAAGGTTGGCGAAGAGGTTCTTTGCTTCGAAGAGGGTTGGAACGAATTCGTGCAACAACATGACCTCCATCTAGGAGACTTTGTAGTCTTTCAACACATGGGGCAAATGCGTTTTCAAGTCAGCGTGTTTGATGAAAGCACTTGTGAAAAGCATTTCCCCTAATGTTGAACTCTAAGGCGTAATTAGACAATATTTTAAATTAATCGCATCGCATATGTACATTTTGAACAATGTTGTGAACATTGACTATTGATCGATGATTTTGAACAATATTGTGATTATTGATCGATGATTTGTTTTAATCGATGATTTTAGATTGTTAATCATGCATTTGATATACTGAGATTGTTGACGGAGGATGGGACTCAATTGGTTTGAATTTTTTATCACAGGTTTGGGCATTAAAAAATAAAAAAAATTAAAAAATGACTTTAACTTTTAGCGACGGATTAATTCCGTCGCTAAATATTTTATCCCGTCGCTAATTTCGTAAAAAAGAAAATAAATTAAAGTACGTAAAACATAATTAGCGACGGAATATCCGTCGCTAATTAAGAAATAAATCCGTCGCCAAAAGTTCTATATTAGACGACGGATTTTATAATTCCGTCGCAAAACTTTTAGCAACGGCCTTTTATACGAGGGACTTTTAGCGACGGTAATTCCGTCGCTAAAACTTTTAGCGACGGAATGTAGGCCTTTAGCGACGGGAAAATCCGTCGCTAAAGACCTTATTCCTTGTAGTGCATTACCACAAAGCTATCGTCGCCTTGGGTGACTTGCATGACATTAAGCACTGAGCTGCGACCATGTCCACTCACGTTACCAGTGATCATCGGTGCCCCTAAGACGATGACCCTCGGGTCACTTCGAGACGGGAGGTCTTTGGAAGGCATCGCGCCTAGTCCGCCTGGCAGTTGGTCATAGGGGAAACCCTCACCACTGTCAGGTTCTCTACGTGTCTTTTGAAGTACCTTGTGGGATTCAGCAAGGGCTTGAACCGGTGGCTGGGGCAAAGCTCTGATCATGCTATTGCAGTGTGGTCAGTCTTTTCAGACATGTAGAGCGACGCTGTGTGGGGCAGGTAGCGTGAATTTGGATACCAATAGTCCAACGGAGAACTGGTATTTTCGGACCCTCTGGTGACGTGTCACTCCCAGGGGATGACATGAGGCATTTTGTGACACAGGCATACTGTTTCCTATAAATAGTGGACTTTATGACTTTTTCAAGAACTTTTAGCTCATCCTCACAAAAATCACTTTCTCACTCTAGAACTTGAGAGCTCTTGGATTCTAGAGAGAGAAACATATTTGTCTTGTGACTTTGGACATAACATCGACTGTGACATTGGACCTCGACTTGGACCTTGATTTGGATTGTTGACTGTCGGTTCTGTTCATCTCCGCCTAGTCTTCAGTTCACAGCACTGCCATTCCTCACGGCATATCTGAGAAGCCTTGCTCTCTGCCCTTACTTCGCCCTCACTGTCTCTCACTTTGTACATCTTGCAGCTGACTCGGACTGCGTCCCTTGTGGCAGCTTCATGTAAGTATGAACCCACTTTTCCTGGCATCATACAATTAGCTAAGTCCTTCTAGTACGCTAAGTCAACATTTCACCTTAAGTTGGGCAACTATAAAGGGCTACAATATAAAGAAAATAAAGAGAGTTTAGGAAATATTACGCTCTATAGCAATAGAGATTACAAGCTTGGAGAGTACCTTGGGTGCAGGAATGTTTATGATGTCTAGGATACCTTGGACAGGTGATGGCCTTGCCAATACACTTGTTCACCTCCTCAATGGACGGTGGGGATGTTTTCTAACCAGCAGTGTATATTTCGTGTCTAGGTTTTTTTAACGATATTTGTACATTTATTTCTAGAGATCTTTTGAGTTTATAAGAAGCAAACTGTATAGAAATTAGAAAGAAAAAAAAATAGGAGACCCTCTTATAAGTAGCCAAGTCATGTTCATGTAAGCGCTCGCATTACATAACCTCTAAAATGGGCCTTCTTTCGTGCGGTGCGGGACATGAAGCGCAGTTTGATAAAGGATGAGGTCCAATATCTGCATCCTAAGTAAGAAAGCAAGATAATTCTGAGGGTCTATCCCACAAAAAGCTCTAGATATTTAAAATCTTTACTATGTTAGCAATCATTATCAAATTTAAAATTGGTGCTTCAAGTTTGTGCAAGAAATAACAATTTGTTGTTCATTGTTAATTGTACTCCATCAGTCCAAGAATAATTGATTAATTTTTCTTTTTGAACTATTCCGATATATTGTTCACTTTTCAAATTAAAGAAAAATTATTTGTACTTATGCCATTCAATTTTCTACACTCTCTTTCTGTATCTTCGTTTACTCAGTATAGCAAATCTTATTTTCTCTCTTTCAGACTCGTTCCTCGTCTCTCTCACCATCCACCCGGTCCTTCCAATGTAAGACCATGATTTTTGTCCACTTACTTAGCCAAACTCTATCTTGTCTGTGTCGACCATCACCAAGTTGGTCTTTGACCCACTACCTTCGTCGGTCACTTCCTTCCTCCTCCACTAGTATTGTTGTCGCGTTCAAGGTTCAAGAAAGATGTTATCCTTTTTGACTATTTGTACATGAAACGTGTAATATTAGATGTTGTTGCCCGACATGAGACAATTGTGCAGATGCTTGCGGGGATAGAGGAAATGACAAAAGAACCTAAAGGAATAGGTGGGGAAACTCAAATTGATCAAGGATGAGGTTGAAGTTAAAAATCCAACCTGAATGTCACAGTCTTAAGACTTCACTGGACCAACCGTGCGACAGTTAGTCAATCCAAGGCTAGTTCGCTAAGTCAACATTTCACATTAAGTTTGGTCACTATAAGAGATAAAATACAAAGAAAATAAAGAGAGTTTGAGAGAATATTACGCTATATGGCAATAGAGATTACAAGCTTGGAAAATGGTTTGGGTGCAAGAATGTTTATGATGTCTAGGATCCCTTGGACAGGTCATGGCCTTGCCAATTTATACTTGTTCACCTTATTAACGGATGGTGGGGATTCATTCTAACCGACAACTTATTTCCCGTGTCCAGATTTTTCTCTAACGATATTTATATATTTAAATGTTCTCTACCTTTCTAGAATTCTTTTCAGTTTATGAGAAGCAAATTGCATAGAAATGAGGAGTACTTTGGAGACTGTCCAATAGCCGAGTCCAGTTCTCTTACTGCTAAAGTGACATAACCTTGAAAATGGACCTTTTTTTGTGCAGTGCGGGACGTGAAAAAAAATATATATTTTGGACATGAAACATGTAGTATTTGATGTCGTTGCCCGATATGAGACAATTGTGCATATGCTTGCGGGGATGGAAGCTCAGATTGATCGAGGATGAGTTTGAAATTAAAAATCCTAAGAATAGAGGTGATAAAAGAACATGAATGTCACAGCTTTTAAGTTGGGATACTATAAGAGATAGAATACAAAGAAAATAAAGAGAGTTTGAGAGGATATTACACTATATTGCGATAAAGATTACAAGCTTGAAGAACGCCTTGGGTGCAAGAATGTTTACGATGTCTAGGATGCATTGGACAAGTGATGGCCTTGCCAATTTATACTTGTTCACCTCCTCAATGGACGATAGCGATTCATTCTAACCGATAGCTTAAATCTCGTGTCTAAATTTTTTTCTAACGATATTTATATATTTACATGTTCTCTACCTTTTTAGAAAATTTTCAGTGTATAAGAAGCAAACTGTATAGAAATGAGAATATTTTGGAGACTCTTCAGTTTCTAGAATTCTTTTCAGTATTATGATGTTATATCTTTCGCACTTTTTTATAAATAATGCCTTGGAGGCTTGATCACAAAAGGAAAAAAAAAAAGTGAAGAAAAATCATTGCTAAGAGCCAAAAAAGTGGATTAGATAAGAGGAAATCCTTTATGAATCAGAAAAAAAGCGAAGAAGCCTATTCGTAGCCACCCAAAATAGCCATGGCCACAAAAAATAGTCTAAAAGATTATGATTTCAAACCACTTCCTATTGATAAATTACCTCACAATAGTCTTTTACAAATGCTTAAGTTACATGTCAATGACTTATCTACATGTATAGTGAAACAAGAACTGTAGCGTGCTTGAGATCCTAGCCAGGCAATTCTTCTTGCTTATAAAATTGAACATGCTTTCTTATATTTTTTTTGTGCATGAATGATTTCTATCAGGTTTTTTAAAGCAAAGCACATTACTGTTTGGCAAATCGGATATAGTGATCACCTTCAATACTTATCCTTTAATTCTATGCTTACTCCAAAGTTTCATCACACATCTTCTTGAATTTTCCTTTTATGCAATCTTCTTCTAATTTGATGGGGATAACTGTCCAATTTTAAAATCATAGGCTACTTGAAAATATCAAGATAAAACACACTCAATTGTGGAGACTCATAATTACATAAATGATACGATTGCAGCAAGTCCAAGGTCGTCAAGTACTCTATTAACTACAATCACAAGACAGGCTAAAAAGGAAACCAAGATTTCTGAAAAAATTGTATTAAAAAATTGACAGGTTACAACCTAAGTAGAAAAGTTAATGGTACTAAATAGTATGTAAAAATAGACTTATGTAGAGAAGCATTAGCCCTTGATGTCAGTAGGTTGTTGTTTCATGGAGTAATTAATTTGGGTCCGTTATGTAGTGACCATTAAAGTTTGAGACCGTGGAACAAATAGCTTAAATTATAGGCCGAAATCACAACTGAAAATGTGCCAACTATTCGACATAAATAGCCATGTTTTGGACCGTTCAACTCAGCCTAAAGGCTTTAAAACAAACCCATTAAAACGATTTGATATGTTCCTCTAAAGGCTGAAAATCAACCTACAGAAACAAGGTGCCAGGCGGGCCGATTAGAACGATTAGATATGTTCCTCCGAAGGCTGAAAATCAACCTACAGAAGAAAAGTGCAAGGCGACCAATCTGAAAATCAGCCTACATAAGCCAGGTGGAAGATGGGCCAAGCAAAAGAGAGAAAGGTGCAAAGTTGGCCGACCCTATAAGCCTGCTTATAAAGTCAAGCAAATAGGCTTACCTAATGGAATGATTAAACCGGCCCATGTAGACCAACCTGCTCAGGCCGCAACATATATGGGCCTTGAGGTAACGACCAGCTGATGGTTGATAACTAAAACCTGTCTGCAATTCAGCCTAACTGGGCGTGTCTTCTATAACTAAAACCTGTCTACAATTAAATTATGTTCTTATTTCTTTTATGACTTGTTCTAGAAGAAATGTATATTTAATGTTTGCAATTGTGATCAATGTTCTTTTCAGTCTTCTGGATTGAAGAAATGTTTGATGTTACTGCTGAAAAAAAAATGAAAAAACTTTTAAAAGAATCAATATATGTCTTTGTTTTTGTAATATGTTCGATTGGTTTGTGGTATACAATTAAGATTTACAATTTTTATTATTTTATTGTAGTTTGGTTTGGTTCTGTAAGCTTTCTATTTTTTTTTTCTTCTTATTCATCACAAGAAGACAAAAATAAATATATATACTTTTTAATTTAAAAAAAGAAATAATTTGAATAATAAACAAGAAAGAAGAACTCAAAGCCTTCAAAAGACAATTTTTTTCCTTTTTCTTTTTTGGTTTAAACAAAGAAGTTTACAAAGAGAGAACTATTGTCTGTTGATTGGAGCATTGAGAAGGCCAGTTGTTTTTCTATTTAAACACCAAAAAGAGGGAAAGGGGGTTTCAACAAACAATTAATGAGAAGCTGTTTAAAATGTTATATGTCCAAACTATAAACCAACACTCACAATATAGATAATTACTATGCATGTGTATATAAATCAATTATACATAAAACAATATATAGGAATGTTATGATTAATGTATGTTTCTGATTTCAACAATAAGATGCAATGAATGTGCATAAAATCAATAATTTTGTGTTAAGAGAGTCACTCATGATGCATGCAGTATGCTTTCAGCTTTTAGCATGTAAAATGAAAAGACGTAGTTTTACTTTATTATTATATAATATCATCTTAACCTTCATTAAAGTGATATTCTTTCTTGCGCACTGGATATTCAGCTGTCATTGGATGATTTCCATCATTTTCTTATATTGGATAGTATTCTTGAACGTCGTGTGCTATCAGCCTTACTCGAATATAGTCATTTTCAGCCTTTTTGTCCATCGAACGATGAAGTTGAATTATTTCCCTTCCATTTTCTCAAGTTCTTTCCATTTTATGTGTAATTTTTAGTGTTATACATCGTTCTTGCCTAAATTTTTATAAGGCATATAGGTATGAATTTGTGTACATTATATGATTGTATCAATTTTGAAACTGAACATCCAATTAAAATTTTGATTACGTCAAACAATGTTATGAATGCGTGTTGAATGTCACCGATTACGACCACTTTCAACATGTACCTGCTTTTATCAATATCATTGAATCAGCAAATTTCTGTTAAAATAAACAAATTTTCTAAATTTTCCTAGTTTACCTTGATTCATAAGAATTGGAAATTCACATTCCTCATCCTTATAATCCCGTCGTTTTTTTGTGATTGTAACTTTCTTGCAGCGTCTTTTGCATGCTTAGTACAATGATTCTTCTTTGTTCTCAATAGTCAATCATCCCGCTTTAAAGAACATTACAATTTCTGTATAAAACTGTTGTTAATTTGCGCCGTATTTAAGCCTTGTTTTTTTTCCCCATTTATGATGCATATTAACCTTGTTTTTCATTTTTTTCTGTTTTTGTTTTTTCAACAAAATTTTGTTTCTTAACTGATTATTCAAGTATTTCAGTTTCTTTGTTTTTCAGTTTTACAATTATTTAATTTTTTTACTAACCCAAAAATGCAAGAAAAAGAAAATATATCACAGTTTTCATTACCCAATATTTAGAGAACATTCATTATTCAATGTTTATTTCATTTCAACCAAATTAGAAAGGGAGTAATAAAGGGATTTCTTTGTTTTATTTTTCTTTGTCACGAGACTTTTCATTTCCCAATGTTAGAACATGTGTTCATTATCCAATGTTCATTTAATTTTAACCAAATTTAAAAAGAAGTCATAAATTGAGGGTATGATTGTTATTAGCGTAATTAACGGAGGACATAATTGTCCAAAAATAATTTACAACATTGGTACTTTTATAGGTAGTATAAAAACTTTAAAGTTGTCCAACTTTAAAGTAAAATAATGGGTAAATACACACGACTCATGCCATCTTTTTTTGTTACTCCCTAAGGTACACAGAACTCAACTTCATTAAGTTTTCGTAAATAAAAGTTAGGTCACCACATAATATTTTATGAACTACCAAAATTGTAGGACCCCAAATACTTTTGTAGTTTTAATAATATATTAAAATACTTCTAAATAAGTAACATATCTCTAGGGGTCTTTTGAGTAATTTACCAACTTCAGAGAAATAAGAAGACTGGTCCGCTTGTTTTCTCGAAAAATTGAGTTTGGTCTTTGAGAGAGAAGGAGAAAAAGAAAACAAGGGCTTTGAGTATTTCATCCTTCTACTAGTAAGTGATCCTATATCTTAATCAAAATAGAGTTATGATTTGAAGACTTAATGTTAGTGGTTGATTTAATTATTTAGGTTTTGAGATTTTCGGAAGGTTACATAAATTGAAGAAGATTATTGCGTAAAAATTGAGGTAAGGGTTATACTCGTAATGTCCATTCTTGTGAGAACTCATCAATTGTTTCGTGATAATTTAGGCTCCGCTGAGATTATTTCAGTTTTTTCTCTGATTTTGTAAACTGGAGAAAATAAACGCGTTTGACACATAATTTTCGTTTTTTTTTCCTTCAATTTTGAAAACTCCAATTTAGGAGTTTTGGGTTTTCAGTTTTGATTTTTCTTTTGAGACCACAGCCACAGCCACCGCCCACTGCCGGCCCCACCACCGCCACCGCAGACTACCACTAAAGAAAAAAAATTCAAAATAAAAACGGGCAATCAAACACTCAAAATAAAAACTGGGTAATCAAACACACATTTGTTTTGTAAAAAAAATAATAATAAATAAACTGATTTTTATTTTAATTTTATTGGAAACATAGAAGTGATTTCAAACGCTATCTTAATTTCGTTGTTACTGCTTCTGTGAGGCGCAATGTGATATTTGCCGATTGCTGTTTTTTTTTTAAAACATCTATCCCAGGTTAATCGGGAGAATATGTTCACTTTTTTCTATTTTTTTTTTTTGCCTTTGACGTGACTTTTTCAATACTCTCGATTAGGTCGTTCACTGTTTCAATGGAGAAGCCATATCTATGCCTCCATTCCTGCCTCACAATATTTTTTTTTTTTTGGCTTGTCAGACTATGCTGTCCTTTCCTTGACAAATACCATCACCATTTCAGCCTTTTTGGGCGTGTGGACATAGGCATTGAAGTGCGACACTACACCACTCAAATGGTGGACACAACTTTTGCCCATATTATTTTAATATTTACATGCTCACACGAACTCAAATTTAAGTTATTAAGGCCCCGTACGCTTACCATATTTGTTTTCTGTTCTCATTTTCACGATTTTCATATTCAGTTTGAAAACATGTTCCTGTACTTTTATCATTTTCACACAAAAAAATAGCTATTTTTTCTTATATTGGGTTAAGTTTGAGTGAAAAAAACAGGTGAAAACATCTTTTAGGTGTTTTCAATTTTTTGTTACTATTTGAGTAATTTTATTCAAAACAAAAACAGAAAATGGTAAAAGTACGCAAAAAAAGAATTTTTTTCATCATCATTGCTAAAAACAGAAAACGACTATGGTAAACGTACAGGGCCTAAACTTCCGTTGAACTTGTTATTCCATCTTCTTAGAAATGAATCAAATATCGAGTATTTTCTGAAATCATTAAGTCGCCTATTTGATATTTTTGTGTTTCACGTGCCTTTGAAGTACTTTGATATCGTTTGGATCCTTTTGAATTGAACTAATATATAAAATCTTCACGTGCTTAGGTTAACGTGATACCATGATATGATATGACAATTGCTACTGATATGTAAACTTTGAACTTAGAACCTTCACGTGTTTAGGTTAACGTGATTTACAGTTTCGTATTACGTGATTGTATCGTATTTGATTATTAGTTCAATTATTTGAATGTGACACTTTGACTTTAATTTGATCTTTGATGGGCTGGATATCCCGAAGTGAGTTTATTTGTCGTGCTAAGATTATCTATCGTCTTTGTGCTTTCGTTTTCATATGCTTTGTTTGGATATTACAACTTCTATTTTTAGTGCTTCACTCTGTTGTCCACATAAAGAATATGTATCATCTGAGAATTGCAGTCTTTGAAGAATTTTTAGTTCTTTAGTCACCCATCCAGAATATGATATAACATTTTGGTATGTTCCCTGTGAACCAAACCAGCTTCCCCAGGGGACTTTGTCTCTCCTTGTTCTTAATAATTGCCAAGCAAAGTTGACTGTGAACTTACCATCCTTAATTGGCGGCCATATAATTTTGTCCTCTCTTATATCATTTGGGATGGTAGCTTGAGCCATTTCTTCATGCCACTACCTCGGTGCTTGCCATCTTACAGGAGGTAATTGACATAGATAATTAGCCATGTTTCCTGTTTTTTTTTTAGTGGATGTACGTCCGTGAAAGGAAAAAGTCGAAGTCGAGTAAATGCATAAGTTTTGTTGAGCGTGGATAGCTTGAAGTGTAGTGTTAGAAGTAGTTTAAATTTGCCTTATTGTATACTTCGGTATCTATTTACTTTGAATTCTCTCCGGCACACGCCTTTAGTAGACTTGTTTAAGTTTATTTTCTGTTTGTTTCTTGTATTATCTAGGTTGAATTATCTTGTATTATCTAGGTTGAATTCTGGTATGCTTTTTTTTGTAAAAACATAAATTGGGATGTAATCGTATTGCATCGTAAGGTCCAATTGGATCTGGTTTTTTTCATGATCTTTGCAACATGTCATGTGCAAAGGAGAAGGTTGAATAGGTTGAACAGTAGGTTGAACAACAGGGAAGATGTATTATCAAAGGTTTTCATGGCATGATTGGAACAATATTTGTTGTTCTTGAGATCATTTTCCTAAGGACTCCCACAAATTCTACATTAAAGGGATCGAGAAAGTTAGCAGATATGTGATCGAGGTTAGGCCGGGGGTGAAAAAAGAAGCTGCCTTCTTGCAGGAGATGAGAAGGGAGACTGATTTAGTTGTTATTTCTAGAGAACCGAAGGAGATGAAAAAGCTTCTGACCCAGATTAAGGGCGAACCGAAAAAGCTACAAGATGAAATCAAGCTTCTTCTAAAGAAGCTCGGTGATTAAGAGCCAATGCTTAGATTTGGTTCTTTATTCTATATTCCTGGATATAATGCGCTTGTTTAAAGCAGATCTTTTAGTTTCGGTGGTGGTAAATCGTTCGTTCAAAACATATCTCTTAGCTTAGTTTTGGTGGTTGTAATTTTCTGGTACATAACTTATTTCTAGCTTTGAGCATGCAGGCTTTGTGCAATGTAAGTCTTGTTTAAAAGATTCTCAACTAATTATATGGCCTAGGGTAATCGATCTTTCTGAACTTTGTGAGACCTTGCTTATAGGATTTTGCTTTAAAATCTTGTTCACAACCCATTTGGACCGGACCCCGGGGCCCGCTAAGAGACCCCAGTGGCATGACACGGAAGCACGACACGTCACCCGTTTGACGGTCAACATCGCTCAACGCTTGCTCGGTCAAGACGCAAAACCCGAACGAACGACGACGGCAATCAAGTTTGACCCCGAGGGGTCGGCCTCCCCTGGGGGGTCGGCCTCCCCTAGGGGGTCGGCCTTCCCTTGCCTTGGGAGTGGTTGGCCACCCCTAGGGCTCGACCTCCCTCTCCCTTGGTAAAGGAGGGGTCGGCCTCCCCAAGGGGGTCGGCCTTCCCTTGCCTTGGGAGTGGTTGGCCACCCCTAGGGCTCGGCCTCCCTCTCCCTTGGTAAAGGAGGGGTCGGCCTTCCCTTGCCTTGGGAGTGGTTGGCCACCCCTAGGGCTCGGCCTCCCTCCCCCTTGGTAAAGGAGGGGTCGGCCTCCCCTAGGGGGTCGGCCTTCCCTTGCCTTGGGAGTGGTTGGCCACCCCTAGGGCTCGGCCTCCCTCCCCCTTGGTAAAGGAGGGGTCGGCCTCCCCTAGGGGGTCGGCCTATCCTTCCCTCGGGAGGGCTTTGGCCATCTTAGGGGGTCGGCCACCCTTGGGGTCGGCCACTCCTTGCCTTAGCAGAAAAGGTGTTCGGCCTTGGGGGGGACCTTGTGGGTGCTACTCATCGCTCGACTAAATCCTAACGCATCCGGGATGAGCTCGCAACCTTGAAGCCATCGCCGTCTCAATCAACGCGACGGGGCTCCGGCCCTCGCATCCGGGATGAGCTCGCAACCTTGAAGCCATCGCCGTCTCAATCAACGCGACGGGGCTCCGGCCCTCGCGTCCGGGATGAGCTCGCAACCTTGAAGCCATCGCCGTCTCAATCAACGCGACGGGGCTCCGACCCTCGCGTCCGGGATGAGCTCGCAACCTTGAAGCCATCGCCGTCTCAATCAACGCGACGGGGCTCCGGCCCTCGCGTCCGGGATGAGCTCGCAACCTTGAAGCCATCGCCGTCTCAATCAACGCGACGGGGCTCCGGCCCTCGCGTCCGGGATGAGCTCGCAACCTTGAAGCCATCGCCGTCTCAATCAACGCGACGGGGCTCCGGCCCTCGCGTCCGGGATGAGCTCGCAACCTTGAAGCCATCGCCGTCTCAATCAACGCGACGGGGCTCCGGCCCTCGCGTCCGGGATGAGCTCGCAACCTTGAAGCCATCGCCGTCTCAATCACTTGACAGGCTCCGGCCTTTGTCCGACCAATCGACCGGGGGCTCCGGCCCTCGCCAGCACAACCAGCCAACAGGTTTCTGGGGGCTCCGTTCGTAGTGCTCCAGCACGAGGATGCACCGCCACGGACCCTAAGTATCAAGCTGTGAGCATATGCGCTCGTACCACCATCGATTATCAACGTCGTCAGAGCAATGGACCGCGGATCACTCCGGGACGGGAGCAGGTACCCGGAGGGCATCACATCCGGCACGCCTGGCAGTTGGCTGCAAGGGCAACCTTCACCGCTGCCAAGGTCTCTGTGCGTCTCATAACGCACACCATGGGATTCAGTAAGGGCCTGGACTGGAGGCTGGAGCAACGGGCTGCTCTGACCATGCTACCGCGGTGTGGTCAGTCTCCTCAGACAGGCAGAGGGACGCTGCAATGGCAGGGCGACAGGGACTCGGGGACGGGCACATCCGACGAACAATCGACATTGTATGGCGACGTGTTACTCCTGGAGGGCGACACGTGTCGGCTGATGACACGCGCACTTTTGGGCCTATATATAGTGGATTCTGAAGCATTTTCAAGGGTTCTCTCTCATTTTCCACATTTCACTTTCTCTCTCTAAAATCTATTCTCTCTGGATTTCTAGTGAGGGAAAGACTTTCCACCTCCTGACGTCGGACCACTGAAGCTGCACCATTGCTACGAGCTGTCGACTACTGACTGTCGCCCCTGTCTGTCGTCCCCTTGCTGACGTAGCACTGCCAGCCCTCGCAACCTGTCTGGGGAGCCTTGCTCTCGGCCCTTACTCCGTCCTTGCTGTCTCCCACATCGTCTACTTGGAAGCCAGTGCAGACTGCATCATTTGTGGCACCTCACGTGGCACGCGGACCGATTTTCCTTGGCAACATTTGGCGACTCCGCTGGGGAGGTGAGCATCGCGTTGCAGTCCGCCACACGCAATCAACCATGCCTGTACGACGAGGAGTTACCAGGGCAGCAAGTCAGGGCCTCGATCCCACCATCCGAGAGGAGCATGACCTCGGCGACCAAGAAGAGACTAGTGCTGTGCGCAATCAAGATACTCCCGCACCCGACGTGCAAGTGGCGGTCAACATGGCTATCCAGCAGTTTACTCCCACCATAGCCAGTATACAAGATTCCCAAGCTTCACTCATGGCTGCCATATTAGAGATGCAGAAATCGATACAAGCGATGGCCTCGCAGCACAACGCACCAATCCAACTCGTAGGACTTGGGCCATCCGCTGACGTTGCCCAAGCCCCAGTGCCGCGACTACCGCCGCCTCAGCCTTCCAGACCCTTGGCGGTAGGACTCGCGACATCTCCCTTGACCATAGCTGACACGCCGCGCCCCGCAGTGCCGTCACACATGTTACAGCCAGACCTTGGGCCAGTGTCGCAACAAGTCCCCCCCGCTGTCGTGCCGCAGTTCGTGCCCGCCAGGAGCTCTTCCGAGACTCATGAGTCCATTGAGATGGAGCCTAACCCCTACCCAATGGAGCAGCATCAGGCGGCAGGCCAAGTAATGGAGATGTCTCGCCCGTCCGCCCATGCCGCCCCTCATCTACTCGCGTCAGCACTCGCCGTGTGTCATCCTCCAACTGCTCCTGACCACCAAGTTGTACCGTCTGGAGGCTCCGGGGCACGCGGAGTACCTGCCAGCCATCAACCTTTGATCAGCCTGGAAGAACCACACTCTAACTATGTCTCCAAAGCAGACTTTGATGCACTCCTTAGACGTCTGTCACACCAATCCGCACATAGCTCGTCAGACCAGTTAACGGGCCACGCGCCATATGCTGACGAGATAGCCATCACCCCCTACCCGCTCAAGTACAAGCAGCCCACTTTCGTGCTCTTCAACGGACGTGAGGGCAACGCCCGTGAGCACCTAACCAGATTCGCCGGTCTGTTGGAGCAATACGGACCGGGCGATAGTTTGAAACTGAGAGAATTTCACAAGTCTCTCACAGGCTTAGCCTATACTTGGTACCATCAGATCCCTGCGGGGACGGTACATTCATGGAGTGAGATGGTCCAGCTCTTCATGGACAAATTCCATTACGAATCGGAGCGTGTCACCATAGTGGACATCGCCAGCATCCGCCAGGCACCCGGCGAGGATTTGACCAAATATGTACATCGCTTCCATCTCAAGTGTCTCGAATGCACAGATTTCAGTAAAGACGAGACGTTAGTGCCCATATGTGTGAAGAACATGAACGATGTCTACCGGGTGCACCTCGAGAACTTGCAGTTGAAGTCGTGGGGATATCTTAAAGAAGCAGCCCGACGCACCTATGAGACGGTTGGGCCTGTCAAACCATGGAAACCTCGACAGCACAATGCGTTATTGGCCTCGGCAGACACGACCAATAACCAGCGCAACAGCACAAGCACTAACAATAGCAACGTTGGTGGTTACTCTGGCTTTAAACGTCAATTTCCGGATGCGGATCAGCGCCCCGACAAGCGGCGACAAAGGGAGGCCCCACCTCCCTTTCCATGCGACATGAATACAGTGAAGCAACTCTTGGCGGAATAGGTTGCCAATGACAATAACTTCAGACTACCACCCGTCCGAGTCCCCATCACAGACGAGGAGAGGACTAGACCCAACTACTGTGCCTACCACCAAGCTCTTGGTCATTCACTCCAAAATTGCAATGCATTGCGGTCCATCTTCGCAAGGAAGGTCGCGTCGGGAGACTTGTAGTTACGTAAGAACCGCGACGTACGGAAGGAGCCATAGCCGAACCACGATGACAATAACCGTGAACACCAGGTGCTCATGGCAGTCACCGACCATGTCGAGTCGTTAGTCCCCGAAGCCGACACGGAAGTACCGCCAGTGGTTACCACTTGTGTGCCGTCTGCTCCACAGCCAGTGTCCCCTGTTGGACAAATGACGAAGATCAAGGCTTTCTTTGATGAAATGGGGTTTTCACCCGCGGCACGAACTTACCTCTCAGACTGTTTGATCGAGGTCACGACTGGCCTCGGGCCCGAATGCTTTGCTGCTCAGGCCGAGCTCAGACATGTTCCTACAACTGCATTCATATTTTCAGATGAGGACTCTCCAACAGTTGAACACCATAACCGGCCACTATACCTCGAATGCACTGTTAATGGCACCGGTTTCCGCCGCGCTTTGGTAGATTGTGGCGCCTCAATCAACATCATACCGCTTATCACCCTGCAGCAGGCCGGCATACCGCCAAGAAGGATCATCCGTGACCCCATCAAGATCACAGGTTTTGGCCAAGGCCCTCAGTCTACCCTTGGCCACATCACTGTCGACCTTATGGTCGGAACTGTCCGCCGCGACACCACATTTCATGTGATTGACAGCGAGTCTTCATTTCACCTCCTGCTTGGGCGACCTTGGATTCATGCCAACATGGCTGTTCCCTCGACGTACCACCAGTGTGTGAAACTGGTGGCCGGTCCCGCGGGACATAAGGTAGCAGTCACCATTCCCGCCACCAGGGCGCCGTTCGAATGTGCCGAGTCTTACTTCGCCGAGGCCTCCTTTTTCACCGAATTGGCTGCGGATAGTGAAAATGCTACTCACATCCACTCCACCAAGCTCCCTAATTGGGCCGAACTGTGTGGGAGCAAGCCCGCCAAGACCAAGCCTAAACCCAAGAAAAGCAACCGAGGCAAGGCATCGACTTCAACAGCACCGCCCGTTACCACGGCCATTTCACCACCCTCATCCCCCAAGTCCAAGAAGTATAAACATGAAGCCTCCCTCCAGCGTGTCTTCAAGGACGGAAGGGTAATCTACCAGTTATGACGGTGTCCGGGGGCTCTAGGGGGTTCACCTCCAGGCCTCCTCCACCACGATGCGCACATACAGACAGAATGGTGTTGCACTGCCGAACATTGTCCGCCAGATCACGAGCTCACTCCAGGCGCAGCCCCGCCTTGCTACGAAGATGGCCCTCGACCGCAGGCCGAAGATCTTGAAGAAATCAACCTGGCTGATCCGGGCGAGGAGCCTCGACTTACCTTCATTGGCACAAGACTCGCGCCGGGCCGAAGAGAGAAATTGGTTGCCCTCCTCCGTGAATATCGCGACGTGCTGGCGTGGAACTACAATGAAATGCCCGGGCTCGATCCAGCCTTGGTATCCCACCATCTCAACATCGCCAATGGATCCATACCGGTCCGACAGCATTCGCGGTCCTTCCTCCTCGAACTTGAGATAAAGATCAAACAGGAAGTTGAACGACTTCTTCAGGCTGGCTTCATCGAACCCATCACGCATCCTATCTGGTTGGCCTATATTGTTCCTGTACAGAAGAAGAACGGACAGATTCGCGTCTGTATTGACTTTCGCGACTTGAATAAGGCTTGCCCCAAAGACGAATTTCCACTGCCTAATATTGACATGCTCACGGAAGCCGCCGCCGGACACGAGACTCTATCTTTCATGGACGGCTTCGCCGGCTACAACCAGATTCGGATGAACCCGGATGATTGCGCAAAGACGGCTTTCCGAACCCCGATGGGTAACTTCTGTTGGAAGGTCATGCCCTTTGGACTCAAAAATGCGGGAGCCACTTATCAGAGAGCCATGACGGCTATATTCCACGACATGATACACCGCACGGTCGAAGACTATGTCGACGACCTCATCATCAAATCCAAAAAGGAAAGTGAACACCTTACGGACCTGCGGGCAGTCTTTGATCGTTGTCGACAGTACAACATGCGGATGAACCCGTTGAAATGTGCCTTTGGAGTCTCCTCCGGCAAGTTCCTCGGCTTTTTAGTCAGTCGACAGGGCATTGATGTTGATCCTTCTAAGGCCGCCTCAATTCAAGAGATGCCCCCTCCAAAGAACACCAAACAATTGAAGAGCTTCCTTGGCAAGGTCTCCTACCTGCGCCGATTCATTCCTACCTTGGCCGAACTCATCGTTCCTTTCCAGCACTTGACGCGCAAGAGTGCGCCGTGGGGTTGGGGTGCGCCTCAACAGCAGGCATTCGAGCAGATCAAAGCAGTCCTCATGTCACCACGGACTATGGTGGTGCCGCAGCATGGTATACCGCTCCTACTTTATCTAACGTCCACGACCAGGTCCATAGGGGCATTACTTGCCCAAGAGGTGGATGGGGTGGAACGACCAGTTTATTATCTCAGTCGGTCGATCAGAGGCCCCGAGGCCAATTACTCCGAACTCGAAAAGCACTGCTTTGCCTTGGTCTATGCCTCACAGAAATTCAGGCACTATTTTCTGTCATACCAGATCACACTTGTCACCAAGGCCGATCCGCTACGATACATGCTCACGCGCCCCGCCTTGTCTGGCCGACTTACTCGTTGGTTGCTGCTATTAGCCGAGTTCGGCCTTTCCATCAGAAATCCTACGGCTTTACGAAGCCAGGCGCTTGCGGATCTTTTGGCTTTCTTCCCACGCCAACAACATGAACCAACTTCATATCAACTACCAGGGGAAGAGACAGCCCTATTTTCTGACGTCGGTGAATTATGGGTACTCGAGTTCGACGGTTCAGCCACTAGCAAAGGGCCGGATGGAGCTCCTCTTCGGCAAGAAGGTGCCGGCATCGTCCTGCGAAATCCGGAAGGTGTTACCGCGTCCTTATCCTTCAAACTTGCGTTCCCGGTGTCCAATAACGAAGCTGAATACGAGGCTCTTGTCATCGGCCTCATGATGGCCATCAGCATGGGGGCTAAGTCATTGCACATAAAGGGGGATTCCAACTTGGTCATGAAGCAGGCCGATGGGGAATTTGCAGTTAAAGAGCCAGCCTTAGCACCCTACCGTGCTCTAGTACAACACTTGGAGGGACGGCTTGGTCACGTCCAATATGAACACCACAACAGGTGCCACAATCGACATGCGGACAGCTTAGCTACGATTGCGTCCAAGATAGACATTGATGGCGAACAACGCATGTTGACCGTTATCAAGAGAACAGCACCCTGCACATCATTAAACTTGGAGGCAGCCGATCATCGACCAGCTTAAGGCACCATCGCTTTCTTCTGTCTCTACTCTCACAAATTTCCTGATGTTGGGAAACGTCTTATACAAGCGATGTCCCGGAGGAACTCTGGCACGATGTGTGGCACTAACAGAGGCGAAGCACAAGTTGCAAAGCGGACATCAGAAATGTTGCGGTCTCGATGGACCACCACTCTACCGTCGTCTTCAACGAATGGGTCTCTTTTGGCCATCCATGGCCAAGGATGCTTTAAATATACAACAGAGCTGCTCAGAATGCCTATATGCACCAGACAAAGCGGAAGCTCTTATGATTGATATCAGTGGTGATTGGCGCCAACCCTTCCTACAATACCTGTCCCATGGACTGCTGCCTCCTGACCGCCATTCAGCACGAGCCATCAAGCGTAAATCTGTCAAGTATTTCGAAGTGGAAGGTGAATTATTTCGCAAAGGATTCTCGGGACGCACCCTACGATGTTTGCAGGGTGCCCAAGCGACAGAGATACTCAACGAAGTGCACAATGGTGCCTGTGGCGGGCACCAAGGCTCTCAAAAGTTGTATGTCGAACTGCTCAGATTGGGATACTACTGGCCGACCATGGAGTCTGATGCTATCTCTCATGTACGACGCTGCCAACCATGTCAGAGGCACGCTAACAAAATGCACACGCCAGCATCCGACCTTCGCATGATCGTAGCCCCTTGGCCGTTTCATTCTTGGGCTCTTGACCTTATCGGTCCTATACATCCGCCATCAAAGGGTCACATTTGGATCATGGTCGCAACGGAGCGCTTCACAAAATGGGTCGAAGCCATACCTCTACGCAAAGCCACCGGGGGTGCCATCGCCAACTTCTTACGCGATCACATCATATGTCGCTTCGGCATCCCGCGGTGTATTATCTCCGACAATGGCACGCCATTCATCAATCGAGAAGTCCGAACTCTTACTGAAGCAGATGATATCAATCATGCCACATCAACTCCGTATTACCCGCAAGGTAACGGTCAAGCTGAAGCCTCCAACAAGACCTTGTTGCGCATCTTGTCACGCATGGTTCATGATGCAAACAACTCTTGGTCCGAGAAGCTAAGTCATGCTCTTTGGGCTTACAGAACTTCCAGACATACGACAACTAAGGCCACGCCCTTCTCCCTTGTGTATGGAGACGAATGTGTAGTGCCTGCCGAGGTTGCGGTCGCCTCGGCACGACTATCCCTCAGCAGCGGCCTCGAGGAAGAAGAAACCAGAATGGCTGCGCTCGAAGGCCTTGATGAAAAAAGAGCCAGTGCCTTGCGCCGGATGAAGAAATATCATGAAAAACTTGTCTGTGCCTACGGGAGGACTGTTAAACCTCGCTCATTCGAAGAAGGAGATCTTGTCCTCCAAGCCGCCAAACACGTACGGGCCAACCAGTCGGCTCCCAAATTCACACCCAACTGGGAGGGGCCATTTGAGATACATACGGCTAGAGACAACGGCTCTTACCTCCTGATCAACCCGGAAGACGGACAACTTCTTGCGCCCGTCAACGGCCGCTATTTGAAGAAATACTACTCATGATCAGTCCAGGGCCTATTCCCCCACCACCGCACCGCGGTCCGCCGCTTGCAGTTCAGCATGCGCGACGTGGCATTTTTGTATATATTCCCGCGTGTACTTTCTTGTATCTTTCTGTTACTTACTGCAAGGGCCATGTTGTGTAAATACAGTTTCTTTGATCCAAGTACTATCGATGTACAATCTGCATGTTCTATGTGTCCCCGCTTTACTTGTGCCTTAGCGTTCATTTCTCATTATTACATATTTGCTCGTGACGGATTTTCTTATTAAACAATGGAATATCAAGAAGGAGGAACAAAGAAATAAAAAGAAGCACAACGCACATTCAAAAGCATGCAACAGATTTTAAACTAGACAGCGTACAACTGCACAAAGTGTATCAACAAGAAATGTATCTCATATCTGCATAAAAGTTGGTAGCCGCTATCGGGCTCCACCTAAACATCAGAACTAGGACAACCTACAGAAACCTAGATAACAGCACTGCCACTGGATGAGAGTTCAACGCCTGCAATGACTCGCGCTGAACCTGCAATGCTGCTAATCCTGCCTCGAACTCGGCATGCCGCTTCAGCCGCTCTGCCTCGCGCACCTCCACATCTGCTCGCCGCCTCTGGAGATCGCTCAAACGTCTCTGTAGGTCAGACAACTGCCTCTCGATCTCCACCACCTCTCCATCAATCGCGACCAAATCCCCGTTGATCTCAGCCCGCTCCGCCTCCAAACCCGCACGGCGCCTCTGGAGCAAAACCTCCTGCACGCTCACCACGGCCGCCTTCTCGCCCACGCCTCCGCCATCTACCCGCGATCTAAAGAACTCGGCCAGCCAGTCCAACTGCACACCCAGCGAAGTGAATGGTGCAAACTCCCTCACCGACCGCTCCACCAGCTCTGTCGTCCAGCCCGCTGCGGGCATACTCGCAAGGGGCAGCAACCACTCCACAAACCCCGAATATACCCATCGCTGCAACACCGGGTTCGTGACGCTCACTCCCTCGAACGTCTGCGGGTACGCTGCCTTCACCAACTCCAGACGACGCACTGTCTCGGACGGCAACTGGAGACTCTCCCACGCCACTACGTCAGCCTGGCCGCTAGACGAGTCCCTACTCGCCCCTCCAACTGTGCCACTCACCGCCACTGCTGACTCCTCCCGCACTCCCCCGGCACTCTGAACGCCGACAACCATCGACTGCATCGCCATCAATGTCGCACCCGCCTCTGCAGCTGATCCCGACGACACACCAGCAACCAACTGCACTGGCTGCACTGGCACCTCCACCTCCTGAACCGGAGCCGAGACCGGAATCAGTGCCGCAGGCTCCAACATCGTCGGCTCCTCCCGCTCGACCACGGCAGTCTCTGCCTCAGCCTCCGGCCACCAGAAACCGCTCGCATCAAACATCAGCGGCTCCTCAATCGGGGCACCAAACACATCCTCTACTCCCTCCTGGACACTCGACAGCGGATCCACCATATCGCTCATGTCGACACCTGATGTGCCCGCCACCGCCGGTCCATCCCCGCCTACCGGCTCGGCCTCCTCGACCACCTCCGCCTCGTCTACGACTGCCGCCAAGCCGACATCCTCGGCTTCCTCTAACACCTGCTCAGGCTCCTGTTAAACAAAAAGCTGTCAGCACATAAATTATATTTCGCATTCAAATATCAACAAGTACAATCTAACTTACCCCGATCACCGGCTCCTCCGATGCCTCTCGTGGCCTCTTCGACCCGGCCAGCCGAGAACCCGACGCACCTGCACTCGCCTCCCGCGCACTCTCCATCATGCCTAAGCGAACTGCCGAAAGCGGCCCCTTGCCGGCCCCTGGTACGCGCGGTATCTCCGCCTTCGGCTCGGCCTCCTGCTCCTCCAGAATATCCCCCTCGGTCCCCTGGCTCTCCTCCTCCAGATCCACGTCCGAACCTCTCTCAATGGCCGTCGCTCCGCTCCCCGCTACCAACGCTAACATACCAGCCTGCCTCGCAGCTGTCGTCGATATCAAGCTCAGGGCGCGGTCACAAGCAAACACGTCGACTACACGACGTGACCCGGCCGGCTGCGCCATCCATCCTGCCCAGCTCCCCCGTAGTCGCTCCCACCACTGGCCGTACTCCACAGTCACCGCGCCCACAGCGCCTATCCCTGGCCGCCTCCACTCTGTCACCGGTGCCGGCCACTCGCGGGCTCTATCCAACCGTGTGTATCCGAATGCGGTCGCCACACTCCACGGCTCACGATACCCGCATGGCGGCTCTAGATCGTAACCGAACGATCGCGATACCCGGTCTGGGCTGTAGCGAGCCACGAAATATACATTCTCCGCCGGCTTCCCTCCATCATCCGTCATCACCGGCAACCAACCGGGGAAGTATGCCACCAACAGCGCAACATCAGACGGCGCCAAGCTACTCCTCCTAGTCAGGTCCCTCGTCACCTCCTGTCCGTGCAGCCATGGAGGTACTCCGTATGACGGGTGCATGCCTGTGTAAGACCGCGCCATATACGCATCACGCGAGTCTATCAACCGTGACAGCGGGCAGTCAGGCCTCTTGATCCCCGCCCAGGCAAACGCCCGACACCCGGCAGTCCACACCGCTACCTCCCGTGATCGCCCCCCATGCGTCACCATCCTCATCGTCGGCAGCGGGTGTTCGCGCGGGTAGTCTGCTGGCCGATAATCTGGGAAGCACTCGTACAAATACCTCTGAAGGAACATCCAATCCACGTACGTCGCCACCTGGTACCGCCCATGCGACCTCTTCACGTCGTTCACAAACTGGTCTAGACGTGAGAACAAGGTGCCCAGATACACGGGAGCTAGCCCGACGCGCTTCCCCTGCGCCATCCGTATCGCCAGCGGGATCACCCTAGGAGAGATGCCATCCTCCGGCGTCCCCTCGAACACATACCTGCAAATGCAACCAACTCTTACGTCAGGAATACGATGCAGTTACACAATATTACTCGCATGCCAGGAACATGTAAAGATTTACCTCGACAGCAGCATCGTCAAGAAAGCCACCATTTCGTAGCGTTCGCCTTTGTGGTATGGCGACATCGAAAAGTATATACCGCCGCCCGACCTTTGGCTCGACCTCGACTGAGCGGTACCATAGAACAGCCGCAACCACCCGCCGTATGTCCCCTTCCGATGGTGCCGCGTCCCTGACAACATGTCGATCAACTGCGACTGCAATAAGCGCTCCTCCCCGGTGAGCCGCGCCACACGGGCATCCAACTCTCCGCTCATCGGCAGCCCTGTCAGCATCATCACATCTAATAGTGTGGGCCCGATCTCTCCAAACTCCGTCATGAACGTATGCGTCTGGGCACTCCACCTCGACAGCAACAAGGTCATGCCAGGCGTGTCCCTGTACAGCTCCAACCCTCTCCCGGACATGTCCACCACCGGCCACAACCCCAACGTATGCAGCAACGCATCCCACCGAGGTGTATCTAACATATGTCGGCACCAGTAGTCCCATCCCAGCGGCATCGCACCATGGCCCTTGAACACTATCGGTGACCAAGGTATATCCTCTCGTTCCACCATCAGCCTTGGTACGTACCGAGGTGAAGGTACGGGCGCCTCCTCCCAACTCGGAGCACGCACATATGGCGACGACACTCGCGGCTCCTCGCCCATCGGCGCGCCACTCCATGGCGCTGCAAATGCACCGGCAGCTACTCGAATGGCCAGCTCTCGCCATAACTCCCGACTCGGTATGGGTGGCACTACCCCCTTCACCCCCAGCAAGGTGTTGGTCTTGTTCGGATCCGCCTCAAACGTCCGCACCAACCCGTCATCAAAATCTAAAGGCACTCCGGTCGCAACACCCCCTGCCGCAATCTCATCATCTGTCGGCGGTACTGGCACCGGCTCCGTCGTCACAACTCGAGGCGGTCGCCCCGCGCTCGCCGCACCACCTCGTGGCTGCACCTCAACCTTTTGCTTCATCTTTTTTGCCGCAGGCGCCGGCTCGGTAGGCGAACCCTTCCTTCCACCCCTTGGCCCCGACGACCCCCCTGCTGCCGCCGACCCCCTAGCTGCTGTTGATGCAGTTTCCCCCGCCGACCCCCTTCCTCCCGCCGAGCCCCTATCTTCACGACGAACATCTTCTCTCCTCTCCGACCCCCCACCGGTGGCCGAAGACACTTTTCCGGCCGACCCCCCTCTCTCTTCCCTTTCCTCCCTCCTTTCTCCCCTTCTCTCCGGAGCGCTGGCCGACCCCCTCGCGGCCGAGCCACCTTCACCCGCCGACCCCGATCTGCCCGACGACCCCTCTCTTCCCGCAGAAGTCCCCCCTCGATCTCCCCTTTCTTCCCTCCTTCCCCCTTTCTCCTTCTCCCCACCCCCGCCGACCCCTGGGCCGCGCCGACCCCCTTCCCCCGCCGACCCCTCGGCCTTCCCTTTCCCTTCTCTTGCCATGTCTTCTCTCAACCTCTCTCACTTTTCTCTCTCAATTTCTCTTTTCCGAAAAAATCCACAAATGAGCTTTTTGCTCATGGTGGCCCCTCTTCCCACTATTTATAGGGGTGGTCCACCCTCTTGATCTCGGCCGTCCATCTCAACCCCATTTTTTTCTCTTTTTCCTTTTCGCATTCAAATTTTATTCACATTAATACGCTCCTTTTTTTTCTTTTTTTCTTTCTCTTAACACTCCAAACCCAACACCGTGCCTACGTATATGACCATCTCCTTTTTTTTCCTCGCATGCATAGCGTCTTTGTCGTTTATGCGTGCAGCGCCCGCTCGGGTTGCCCCTCCGCGCACCCCGCACGCAGGGGGCTTATGTTCACAACCCATTTGGACCGGACCCCGGGGCCCGCTAAGAGACCCCAGTGGCATGACACGGAAGCACGACACGTCACCCGTTTGACGGTCAACATCGCTCAACGCCTGCTCGGTCAAGACGCAAAACTCGAACGAACGACGACGGCAATCAAGTTTGACCCCGAGGGGTCGGCCTCCCCTGGGGGGTCGGCCTCCCCTAGGGGGTCGGCCTTCCCTTGCCTTGGGAGTGGTTGGCCACCCCTAGGGCTCGGCCTCCCTCTCCCTTGGTAAAGGAGGGGTCGGCCTCCCCAAGGGGGTCGGCCTTCCCTTGCCTTGGGAGTGTTGGCCACCCCTAGGGCTCGGCCTCCCTCTCCCTTGGTAAAGGAGGGGTGGGCCTCCCCTAGGGGGTCGGCCTTCCCTTGCCTTGGGAGTGGTTGGCCACCCCTAGGGCTCGGCCTCCCTCCCCCTTGGTAAAGGAGGGGTCGGCCTCCCCTAGGGGGTCAGCCTTCCCTTGCCTTGGGAGTGGTTGGCCACCCTTAGGGCTCGGCCTCCCTCCCCCTTGGTAAAGGAGGGGTCGGCCTCCCCTAGGGGGTCGGCCTACCCTTCCCTCGGGAGGGCTTTGGCCATCTTAGGGGGTCGGCCACCCTCAGGGGGTCGGCCACCCTTGGGGTCGGCCACTCCTTGCCTTAGCAGAAAAGGTGTTCGGCCTTGGGGGGGACCTTGTGGGTACTACTCATCGCTCGACTAAATCCTAACGCATCCGGGATGAGCTCGCAACCTTGAAGCCATCGCCGTCTCAATCAACGCGACGGGGCTCCGGCCCTCGCGTCCGGGATGAGCTCGCAACCTTGAAGCCATCGCCGTCTCAATCAACGCGACGGGGCTCCGGCCCTCGCGTCCGGGATGAGCTCGCAACCTTGAAGCCATCGCCGTCTCAATCAACGCGACGGGGCTCCGGCCCTCGCGTCCGGGATGAGCTCGCAACCTTGAAGCCATCGCCGTCTCAATCAACGCGACGGGGCTCCGGCCCTCGCGTCCGGGATGAGCTCGCAACCTTGAAGCCATCGCCGTCTCAATCACTTGACAGGCTCCGGCCTTTGTCCGACCAATCGACCGGGGGCTCCGGCCCTCGCCAGCACAACCAGCCAACAGGTTTCTGGGGGCTCCGTTCGTAGTGCTCCAGCACGAGGATGCACCGCCACGGACCCTAAGTATCAAGCTGTGAGCATATGCGCTCGTACCACCATCGATTATCAACGTCGTCAGAGCAATGGACCGCGGATCACTCCGGGACGGGAGCAGGTACCCGGAGGGCATCACATCCGGCACGCCTGGCAGTTGGCTGCAAGGGCAACCTTCACCGCTGCCAAGGTCTCTGTGCGTCTCATAACGCACACCATGGGATTCAGTAAGGGCCTGGACTGGAGGCTGGAGCAACGGGCTGCTCTGACCATGCTACCGCGGTGTGGTCAGTCTCCTCAGACAGGCAGAGGGACGCTGCAATGGCAGGGCGACAGGGACTCGGGGACGGGCACATCCGACGAACAATCGACATTGTATGGCGACGTGTTACTCCTGGAGGGCGACACGTGTCGGCTGATGACACGCGCACTTTTGGGCCTATATATAGTGGATTCTGAAGCATTTTCAAGGGTTCTCTCTCATTTTCCACATTTCACTTTCTCTCTCTAAAATCTATTCTCTCTGGATTTCTAGTGAGGGAAAGACTTTCCACCTCCTGACGTCGGACCACTGAAGCTGCACCATTGCTACGAGCTGTCGACTACTGACCGTCGCCCCTGTCCGTCGTCCCCTTGCTGACGTAGCACTGCCAGCCCTCGCAACCTGTCTGGGGAGCCTTGCTCTCGGCCCTTACTCCGTCCTTGCTGTCTCCCACATCGTCTACTTGGAAGCCAGCGCAGACTGCATCCTTTGTGGCACCTCACGTGGCACGCGGACCGATTTTCCTTGGCAACAACTCTTCTCGACCAAACATGGAGCCCAAAGCAAACAACTTCTGACCATTTTGGGAAATTAGTTAGATATTGCCACGGCTTGTATAACTAAGGATCGAAAAGTCTAGAGATCTCTTGTTATGGCTCCCATTGATTCGGTCATTGAGCAAGTGATGGCCTTGCCAATTTATACTTGGGATAGAGATTACAAGCTTGAGAATGCCCTGGGTACAAGAATGTTTATGATGTTTGGGATGCCTTGGACAAGGGATGGTCTTGCCGATTTATACTCGTTCATCTCCTCAATGGACGGTGGGGATTTATTCTAACCAAGAGCTTATATCTCGTGTCTAGATTTCTCTGACAATATTTATATATTTACAATTTTACATGTCTCTACCTTTCTGGAATTCTTTTCAGTTTATAAGAAGCAAACTGTATAGACATGAGGAATATTTTGGAGAATGTTCAGTTTCTAGAATTCTTTTCGGTGTATGATGTTATATATTTCTCACTTTTTATAACTTATGTCTTAGAGGCTTAATCCCAAAAAAAAAAAAAAAGTGAAGGAAAATTATCGTTAAGAGCCAAAAAAGTGGATTAGATAAGGGAAAATTCTTTGTGAATCAAAAAAAGTGAAGAAGCCTATTATTAGTCACCCAAAATAGCCATGGTCGCCAAAAATAGTCTAAAAGGTTATGATTTAAACCACTTGCTATTGATAAATTACCACACAATAGCCTTTTACAAACGCTTAAGTTACATGTCAATGATTCATCTACGTGTATAATGACACCAGAATTGCGGCGTGCTTGAGATCATAGCCAGGCAATTCTTCTTCCTTATAAAATTGAACATGCCTTCTTAAATTTATAGAGCATGAATGATTTCTATCAATTTTTTAAAAGCAAATCACGTTACTATTTGGCAAGTCGGATACAATGATCACCCTTAATACTTATATTTTAATACTATGCTTACTCCAAAGTTTCATCACGCATCCTCTTGAATTTTCTTTTTATGCCATATTCTTCTAATTTGATGGGGATAACTGTCCAATTTAGAAATCAGAGGCTGCTTAAAAATATCGAGATAAAACACACTCAATTGTGGAGACCTATGATTGCATAAATGATAAGCATTGCAGCAAGTCCAAGGTCGTCAAGTACTCTATTAAGTACACTCACAAGACACGCTAAAAAGGAAACCAATATTATTGAAGAAATTGTATTGAAAAAAATAAAATATTGACAGGTTGCAACCTAAGTAGAAAAGTTAACGGGGACTAAATAGTTTGTAAAGGTTCACACAAACTAAAAATGGGCGTTAGCAGGGCCAAAAGTATGTGACATCTAGGATTACATCTATCACTATTTTTAATAGATGGAACACTATGGTATTAACTATGTTTGGAACACGCTAGCAACATTGATGCTGCAAGAATGTGACTATTTCAATCTCTAGTACAGGGACAACATTTTCCTATTGATCGATAAAACAAGGGAGGGGTTATTATAAAAAGTTTGGCCACTAGGCTTATGTAGAGAAGCAGTAGCCCTTGATGTCAACAGGTTGTTGCGTCATGGAGTAATTAATTTGGGTCGGTTATGTAGTGGCCATTAAAGTTTGAGACCGTGGAAGCGACTTGTCAGCAAAAAAAAAAAAAGTTGTAATACTTGGAACGAATAGCTTAAAATATAGGCCGAAATCACAATCGAAAATGCGCCAACTATTGGATGCAAGTAGCCATGTTTTGGACCGTTCAACCCGGCCTAAAGGCTTTAAAACAAGCCCATTAAAACGGTTTGATATGTTCCTCTAAAGGCTGAAAATCAACCTGCAGGAACAAGGTGCAAGGCGGGCCAATCTGAAAGCCTACATAAGCAAGGTGAATGATGGGCCAAGCAAAAGAGTGGCCTGTTTAGCCTATTCCCCGATCGGTCTGAGGGTGAAAGCAGCAAAGTGGGCCGATCCATAAGCCTGCTCCTAAAGGGCCAAGCTGGAAAGTCAAGAATATAGGCTCAACTGCTGGACTGATTAACGCGGCCCATCTAGACCAGCCTGCTAAGGCCGGTCTTAGCATATGGACCGGTCTAATAGCAACTCATATGGGCCTTGAGGAAACGACAAGTTTAGGGGTGAATATTTAAACCGTTGAAACCGATCCAACTGTAAAAACCGAACCAACCAATCCGTCTATTTTCAAATCGATCTAAAAATCATTCGGTTTAGTTTTTTTTTCCCAAACCGTACATTCGGTTCGGTCGATTTGATTCGAATTTTTTGAAATCGCATAAACCGAACCAACCGTATATATTATAACATATTTATATTTTTAACTAATCCTAGTTATCTAACCACTCATATAAAATGGGATAAACCCTATATCCCTTAACGCAACACACATTTTTCACTCGCCGTTTACATCTCACTAATTGTTATTAATTATGACAAAAAATTAGTTTTTTTTTTCTCCAAACCGAAGTTGGTCGGTTTGGTTTGGTATTCAGCTTCCAAATCGAACCAACCGAACCGTGCTCACCCCTACCAGCTGATGGTCGATAAATAAAAGTCTAAAACTTGTCTTCAATTCAGCCTAACTAGGCCCATTTTTCTATCCAACTAGGGATGGAAATTCAACCCGCACCCGACGGATATCCGCCCCACTCCGCTCCTATAGGAGCGGTTTTTTTTAAACTATAACAGGGTCATGGGGCGGATTTGGTATTTATTTTTAAAACCCGCAGCGGATACGGGGCGGGTATGGTTTTCAGTGTCACCGCCCCGCCCCGCTCCCCTTTATACCTTGATCAAGGTTTAATCTCAACCGTCCATACTCCATTTATATTACCTGCTGAAAAAACCCTAGCCTCATTTCTCCCCATTCCCTTTCCCTTCTTCTGAAGAAGTTCTTCTCCAGTTCTCCTACAGCCGCCGCACTCCCAAACAGGTACAAACTTCGATCTCCTTTTGCAGTCGACCGGTGACCCCAAGCACGTCACGAACTTGATTCGCCTTCTGTCACCTTTTGCCGTCGCCGTTCAGCTCATCGGCCTTCCGTCGTTTCCTTCCCACGCACCTCCTAGCCATGTCCTTGATGAAAATCTAAAAGCAGACCCGTCTGGAGACTGGACAACCGCTGTCCACGAACGCCGATTGTCGATCTTGGTCCATCCACCGGCGAATCCCCACTCCTCCGCGGTCACAGATCTCTCGCCGGTCACAGATCCGTTGCCGGATGAGTTCTAAGTGCGGGGCGGGGCGGGGCCAGTTTACCAATAAAGCCATTGGATCGGGGATGGTATCATCATCTCCCAACCCGATGGCGGGGCGGGACTACATATTTGGCATGGCGGGGCGGGTGCGGATCTTGTGAAACCCGCATCTGACCCGCCCCATTGCCATCCCTATATCCAACCTCAGTGGGTCATCTTCCATTTCGATCCACAAGGAATTATAAGGCAGGCCGATTCATTTTTTAACGTGGGCTGAAGTTTTGTTGCATTGCAAGCCCTTGTATGAAAGTTCAAGTCCAAAGGAGATGCTCGAAATTATAAGTCCTCTTGAAAGTCGGTTGTATTATTGCAAAGCCAGATGGACTTGTTTTGTTCAAGAGTCTTCTCCAACAGCAGAGTGGACATGGGAGAAAATTGAAGAGTTATGCTTAATATTACTTGTTCTAATGCTAAAACCACCTAATTTATGGCGGAGACGCTCGAAAATAATTCAAGCCCAATCAAAATAGGGCCTGGACATGGCCTCATTTTTACTTTCTTGACTAGGTTTCCATCTAACTCTTGACATATTGTTCGCATGTCCTTTCTTGATGACATGTTGCATAGTATGTGAAGGAGCCAAGTGTCTTTCCGACACAGAGAACTTGCCATGCGTTATTTTGCCATTGCTGTCTTTAATCAGATGAGACGGTCACCAACTTGGCAACTAGTGTGGCATGCTTGACACTTTTGGATGTAACAATCTTGCTTAGACGGATACACTGCGATTTTTTTTGGTGTAAAATATACCCCCTACCACCCAAATAACATGATGATGTCATTATGCTATTTTGATATTTACACATGCAATGTCAGATTCCGAATGCCATATCTCCAATTTTCAGTTTTTTCTCCAGTTTCGTAAACAGGAGAAAATGAATGCGTTGGGCACAAAGTTTTGGTCCCCCCCCCCCCCCCCTTCAGTTTTGAAAACAAGTTTTAAAAGCAGAGTTATTTTTAAAAGGGTTAAATACGCGTTAGTACCCTAAAAGTACCCCGAAGTCTCACTTGAGGGTCCCAAACTTTATTTTTTTACACATAAGAATCTGTAATTTCAAATTTGCAATAAGTAAGGATTTCCGTCTCAATTCCTAACGATCTAGCCCTTTCCGTCAGAGGTAATTTCGTCAAGCCATAATTGGTTTTAAGGCAATTAATCCCCTACTAGTAATAAAAAAAATATAAATTATCCTCTCCTTTTCTCTTTTTCGGTTTTGCAAAGCCATTACTTATGGGAAACGGCTTACTCGCCGGCGAATGGAATCTCAAGACTCGTCGAAGAATCCGCCGGGAAACGGTTCGGTGTGAGATCTAGCCGGAGACGGTTTTCACCGGTCATATATGGTCCTGGTTGGTAGTGGTATTGGCTGACAGATCTGGTCGTGGTTGGTCACCAGTCAGATCTTGTCATTTTTTCTCTCTTTTTCCCCCGCCTCTTTCCCCCCTCCCTTCTTTTCCCCGCCCCGTTCCCCTGCTTGTTTTCCCTTGCGCCGACCCTAATTAGGGTTTGCACGGCTCTACAGTCCATCTCCAAATCCATGGATGCTTTGGGTTCTTGCTGGTGTTGGGATTGGGCTAGCAACTTTATGAGTTTTTGGACACTTTCGAGCCCAGAAACGGCTTGATGGACGGCGTTGTCTTCCATTTGGGTAACGAATGTGTTGTTTTGTAGTTCATCATGAGCTCCACGGCCATGGCATATTTGACTTACAGCGACATTAAGGTGAACAAGATCTAAAAAGGAAGAGGGTTGAAAGGGAAGAAGACAAGTGCTAATGAGGTGTTGAGATGGATTAGGGTTCCAAGAATCAAGGGGTTTTACAATAAAAAACTTTTGATTTTTATTTTCAAACCACCGTCACCTCCAACCCCACAGCCATCGTCCACTGCAGCCTGTGGGCCGGTAGCCACCACGGGCCCCACCATCGCCGCCACCGTAGACCACCACCAAAGAAAAAATTCAAAATAAAATTTAGGTAATCAAACACCCAAAAGGAAAAAAAAAACTCAAAATAAAATCTGGGTAATCAAAAACACATTTGTTTTTTGTAATTAAAAAAAAGGAAACTGATTTTTATTTTTGTGTTTTTGAAAACAGAAAATCAAAATTGGAAGTGATTTCAAACGATATCTTTGTTTTATTGTTGTCTACTTTGTGAGGCGCGATGTGCTATTTGCCGATTGCTCTTTTTTTTTCCTTTAACATCTATCGCATCGCAATATGTTTTGTTTACTATGTTTTGATGCCTTTGACGTGACTTTTCTAGTACCCTCCATTAAGTCGTTCACTGTTTCGCTGGAGAAGCCTTATCTGTGCCTTTATTCCTCGTCTCACAATATTTTTCTTGGTTGTCGGACTAAATTGTCCTTCCTTAACAAAGACCATCATTTTAGCCCTTTTGGGCGTGTAAACACATGCATTGAATTGTCACGTGGCACCGCTTAAATAGTGGACACATCATTGTAAATCTTTTGCCAATATTTTGTTATTTTATTATTTACGTGCTTCTACGAACTCGGATTTAAGCTATTCAACTTCCATTGAACTAGTTTTTTCATCCTCTTCAAAATGAGTTGAAATATTGAGTATTTTCTGAAATCATTTAGTCATCCTATTTGATAAGCAAAGTTTTGATACTTTTGTGGCTCATGTGCCTTTGAGATACTTTGATGTCGTTTGGACCCCTTTGAATTGAATTAATATATAGAACATTCGCGTGCTTAGGTTAACGTGATGTCATAATATGATATGGCAATTGCTACCTATATGTAAACTTTGAATTTAAAACCTTCACGTGTTTAGGTTAACGTGCTTTACAATTACGTATTAAGTGATTGTATCGTATTTGATTATTAGGTTAATTATTCCAATGTGACTCTTTGACTTTGATTTAATCTTTGATGGGTTGGATATCTCGAACTGAGTTTATTTGTCGTGCTAAGATTATATATCTTCTTTGCGCTTTCGTTTTCATATGCTTTGACAACTTGTATTTTTAGTTCTTCACTCTGTTGTCCTCACAAGGAACATGTATCATATGTGATACAATTGCAGTCATTGAGGCATTTTTAGTTCTTAAGCCTCATTTGCATAACATCCAGAATATGATAGAACATTTTGGTATGTTCCCTATGAACCAAACCAGCTTCCCACAACTTTTGTCTCTCATTTTTCTTAGCAATTGTCAAGTAAAGTTGTCTGTGAACTTACCATCCTTATTTGGCTGCCATATAATTCTGTCCTCTCTTCTATCATTCGGGATGGTAACTTGAGCCATTTCTTCATGCCACTGCCTCAGTGTTTGCGATCTTACAGGAGGTAATTGGTATATATAATCGGCCATGTTTTTTTTTTTCCTGTTTATGTACGTCAGTGAAAGTAAAAAGTCGAAGTCGAGTAAATGCATACGTTTCGTTGAGCCTGGATAACTTGAAAGGTAGTGTTAGGAGTAGTTTAAATCCACATTATTTTATACTGTGGATCTATTTACTTTGAATTCTCTACGGCACACGCCTTTTGTAGACTTAAACAGGTTTATTTTCTGCTTGTTTCTTGTATTTAGGTTGAAAACCGATATGGTTTTTTTGGAAGAACATAAATTGGGTTGTATCATATGAGAGGACCAATTGGATCTGGCTTTTTCATGATCTTTGCAAGATGTTCTGTGCAAAGGAGAAGGTTGAACAAGTTGAACAGAAGGTTAAACAACATGGAAGATGTCTTAACAAAGGTCCTCATGGCAATTTATTGCCATGTTGGAACAACATTTGCTGTTCTTGAGATCATTTTCTTGTTGCTTGAGTACTCCTACAAACTCTACATTAAAGGAATCAAGAAGGTTAGCAAAGATGTGCTGAGGTTAGGATGGGGGTGAAAGAAGAAGCTGCCTTCTTGCGGGAGATGAGAAGGGAGACTGATTTAGTTGTTACTTCTCTAGAGAACAGAAGGAGATGAAAAAGCTTTTGACCCAGATTAAGGGCAAACTGAAAAAGATGCAAGACGAAATCAAGCTTCTTCTGAAGAAACTCGCTGATTAAGTGTCGATGCTTAGATTTGGTTCTCCATTCTATGTCTTGGATGTAATGCGCTTGTTCAAAGCAGATCTTTCAGTTTTGGTGGTTATAATTCGTTTGTTCAAAACAAATCTTTTAGCTTAGTTTTGGTTGTTGTAATTTGCTGGTGTAGAACTTACTTCTAGTTTTGAGCATGCATGCTTTGTGCAATGTAAGTCTTGTTTAAAAGATTCTCAACTAATTCTATGGCCTAGGGTAATCGATGTTTCTGACCTTGGTGAGACCTTGCTTATAAGATTTTGTTTCAAATTCTTCTCGATCAAACATGGAGCCCAAAGCAACCAACTTCTAACCTTTTTGGGAAATTAGTTAGATATTGCTACAGCTTGTACAATTAATTATGGATCGATGAGCTAGAAACCTCTTTTATTGCTCTCATTGATCCGGTCATAAAGCAGGTGATGGCCTTGCCAATTTATACTTGTTCAGCTCCTCAATGGATGGTGGGGATTCATTCTATCCGACAGCTTATATCCCGTGTCTAGATTTTTCTATGCAATATTTATATATGTACATGTCTCTACCTTTCTGGAATTCTTTTCTGTTTATAAGAAGCAAATTGTATAGAAATGAGAAATATTTTGGAGATTGTCCAATAAGCAGCCAAGTTATGTTCTTGTAAGCGTTAGCCTGACATAACCTCTAAAATGGGCTTCCTTCCATGAGTTGCGGGACGTGAAAAAAATGTTTTGCACATAAAACATGTAGTATTTGATGTTGTTGCCTGACATGAGACAATTATGCTGATGGTTACAGGGATGGATAAAATGATTAAAGTACCTAAAAGGGTGGGAAGCTCAGGTTGATTGAAAATGAGTTTGAAATTAAAAACCTAAGGATAAATGTGATGAAAGAACTTGAATCTCACAGCTTTAAAACTTCACTAAACCAACCGCGCGACATTTAGCCAATCCAAGCCCTTCTAGTACGCTAATTCAGCATTTCACCTTGAGTTGGGCAACTATAAAGGGCTAGAATGTAAAGAAAATAAAAGGAGTTTAAGAGAATATTGAGCTGTATAGCAATAGAGATTACAAGCTTGGAGAGTGCCTTGGGTGTAGGAATGTTTATGATGTCTAGGATACTTTGGACAGGTGATGGCCTTGCCAATTTATACTTGTTCGCCTCCTCAATGGACGGTGGGGGTTTATTTTTACCGGCAGTGTATATTTCGTGTCTAGATTTTTTTTAACCATATTTGTATATCTATATGTTCTTTACCTTTCTAGAGATCTTTTGAGTTTATAAGAAGCAAACTGTATAGAAATTAGGTAAATTTTGGAGACTGTCTTATAAGTAGCAAAGTCATGTTCCGTTAAGCGCTCGTGTTACATAACCCCTCTAAAATGGGCCTTTTTTCATGCGGTGTGGGACGTGAAGCCCAGTTTGATAAAGGATGAGGTCTAATACCTGCGTCCCAAATAAGAATGCAAGAATATTTTGAGGGTCCATCCCACAAGAGCTCTAAATATTTAAAATCTTTACTATGTTAGCAATCATTATCAAATTTAAAATTGTTGTTTCAAGTTTGTGCAAGAAGTAACAATATTTTGTTCATTGTTAATTGTACTCCGTCAGTCCAAGAATAATTGATTTTTTTTTTTTGGAGCTATTCCAATATATTGTTCACTTTTCAAATTAAAGAAAAATTATTTGTACTTATGCCATTTTCTAATTTTCAATACTCTCTTTCGGTATCCTCGTTTATAGGGGTGAGCATCAAACTGATCCGATCCACTCAAATCGAGCCGAACCGTCCAAAGATTTTTATGGTTTGGTTTCACATTTTTCAAACCGACCTTGGTTCGATTTGGTTCACAGTTCACATTTTTTGAAACCGATTACAAACCGAACCGAACCGACCTATGATATGTTACTTTATTTTTAGTAACATTTAATTGATAATTACATATATAAGGTATTAAGCATCTCCAAAATAAATAAATCTTGAAAGTTAAAAGAAACGAAAATATTAACAACACTTAGAACACAAAAATGTTGTGACCAATATTTAGTTTATATTTGCTTATTCTTTCTCATTCATCAATGAGAACTTATATATCGAATGAAACAAGATTATATGAAATTTAGAAAAAAAATATAACTTCATTTAATAGTGTGCAAAGGAACAACGACTTTAAGTGAGCAAAGCGATCTAAACCGAACCGTTTGAACCGACCAAACTGAACCGTTCAAACCGAAGGGTTTGGTTTACAAATTTTCAAACTGAAGGGTTACGGTTCGATTTGCGGTTTGACCCCCAAACTGAACGGTGCTCACCCCTACTCGTTTACTCAGTCTAGCAAATCTCATTTTTACTCTCTCAGACTCGTTCCTCTTCTCTCTCACCATCCACCCGTTTCTTCCAATGTATGACCATGATTTTTGTCCACTTACTTAGCCAAACTCTATCTTGTGTGTGTAGATCATCACCAAGTTGGTCTTTGACCCACCACCTTCGTCGGTCACTTCCTTCATCCCCCACTAGTATCATTGTTGCGTTCAAGATTCAAGAAATAAGTTATCTTTTTTGACTATTTGCACATGAAACATATAATATTTGATGTTGTTGCCCGACATGAGACAATTGTGCAGATGTTTGCGGGGATGGAGGAAATGACAAAAGAACCTGATGGAAGAGATCTAGGTGGGGAAGCTCAAATTGATCAAGGAGAAGGTTGAAGTTAAAAATTCAACCTGAATGTCACAGCTCTAAGACTTTACTAAACCAAATGCGACAGTTAGACAATCCAAGCCCCAGCTAGTTCGCTAAGTCAACATTTTTCCTTAAGTTTGGTGACTAAAAGAGATAAAATACAAAGAAATTAAAGAGAGTTTGAGAGAATATTACGCTAATGGCAATAGAGATTACAAGCTTGGAAAATGCCTTGGGTGCAAGAATGTTTATGATGTCTAGGATGCCTTGGACAGGTCATGGCCTTGCCAATCTTTACTTGTTCACCTCCTTAATGGATAGTGGGGATTCATTCTATCCGACAACTTATTTCCCGTGTCTAGATTTTTCTTTAACGATATTCATATATTTACATGTTCTCTACCTTTTTAGAATTCTTTTCAGTTTATAAGAAGCAAGCTACATAGAAATTAGGAGTATTTTGGAGACCGTCCAAT